>BRDA01082734.1:12500-14793 GCA_036984385.1 Crenuchus spilurus | reverse complement strand
TTATACAGATTCTATAACAATCATACACAACCTTGTTAAAGTGCCAGTTGTTTATGACTGTAAAAACAAGGCCAAGATTAATCAGTTCTGAATCACTGCAGCCTGTAAACAAAGCTAAAATAATGTGGTGTCATAAATATGCACATTCTCTTGGGGATGCAACCGTGTTCATTATTAACCAATCACATTCAAGCTCATGGTAAACAGTAGTAAGTGCACATGTGCCATCAATTAAGTGACTCTGATTAACAGCAAATACAAAGCTTGGGTAGGATTTTCTGGATATTTAATCAGTTGCATCATGGCAAAAGCCATGGTCCACAAAGCAAAGCATCCGTAAAGCATCAAAGCGACCTCATGGTTGAAAGGTATCATTTAGGAGAAGGGTACAAAAAAGTTTCCAAGGCTTTAGATATATGGTACAATAATTATGGTGCAACAGTGATTTTACCAAGAAGTAGACTTCCCTCCAAAATTGATGAAAAGAGAAGACGAAAACATCTGGGAGGGAAGTACTGGTTTAGGATGGCATGTGACAACAGTCTTGCATATTTTTCACGCTGGGCTGTGGAGTAGGGTGGCAAGATGCAAACCTTTATTTTCATAGAAAAGCTACATTTTCCAAAAACCTGCATGAAGTTTGCAAAAGCCGGTCTGATGAGACCAAACTTAAATAATTTCAAAAGCTATGTTTAGTCCAAAAACAACACTGCAAATCAATAAATGAACACCAGACCTGCAGTGAAGCGTGGTGGCGGTAGCACTATGCTTTGGGCTGTTTTTCTTCAACTGGAACTAATGAGATTAGATTCCACTTTATTGTCATTACACATGTACAAGTACAATGCAACGAAATGTAGTACTGGAGACTTAGTCAAGGTGGAGAAAATTACTTTTTTAAATGTTATTATTTATTTTTATTGTTTTATACAGTTTATTATTATTTATCTAATCTGCTTTAATCATAATTTCCTGTAAATCACTTTGAACTTCAATTTGATTTGTATGAAAAGGCTTTTTAAATAAAGTTCTCATTGATTTATTAATTGAATCATGAATTATTAAGACTTCCAATTTTTAGTCAATTTTGGCATAAAACACTCAGGCCTCTGCTAAAAAGCTGAAGACGATTAGGAATTTCACCTTTCAGCATGACAACAGCTCAAATCATACCTCTGCATCAACAGAAGAATCTCTTTATCAGAAGAAGATCACAGTTTTGGAATTTAAACAATAATGTTACAAACCCACGCGCACACACTGTTTGGATAACAGACCATTCAAATATTTGTTGTGGATTACTGCTGAAGCTCCAGAGCATGAATGTGCTATTCAGAACAGCTGTAGATACGTCTTTAGTTTAGTTTTATTTATTTAATTTTTTTAAGACAAAAGACTTTCTTTCTACAATAGACATCAAACATTCTTCAGACAGTTCTTCACTAATCTGCTGCAGAACGTCACATAAATGTTGGCACTTGTAGGTTTGCTTTGCTTTTCACTTCATCCAAAATCAGCTGGATGGGGTTTAAGTCTGGAGACTGTGCTCCACTCCATGTTTTCAAGCTGACCATCTTGTTTTTTCCTGAGGTAGTTCTGGCAGAGCTTGGACTGATGTTTTGGGTCATTATCTTGCTGTAGGATGAACCCCTGACCAACTAGGTGCATATCTGAAAAGCTCTAACTTTTGAATGTTGTGTGTCACTCTTTGATGTGCTTATTTGTAATGTTACGTTTAAAAAAAAAAGAGTTTTGTACTGCATCCCAATTCTAATAACTTCCTGGAGCTCCAAGTGGAGAGAAATTGTATGTGTACATTTACGCTGGCAACAGTCAAACAAATATGGGTACAGAATTGGAGCTTTCTGAGTATATCCATGTTTTCTATTGCTGCATAAAAGCTAAAAGGCTAATTGCTTACCTCCAACACCATATTCGGCCAGAGCAATGTGCACACAAGTCACCGAATGCTGTTGTTTCATTGGCTCACAAATCAGAATGCATTAATGCATGTAAATGATACATAAATGAAGTGTGAGTAGGGTGGCACTTGATTCCATGCACTGAAGCTGATTCATCAACTGTGCTCTACTTATTTCAATGTCATACGAAAGTTTCATGAATCAGATGCAGTTCATACATCATTCCCGACAGTAAGATCTACACTCATTTTTTAGCAACTTTGATAAATAAGGGCCATTATCACTATGCACTTGTTATTTGCTGTGTTATAAATGAGCCCACAGTGTGATCAGCAGGATTGGCAGGATAATTTGGCAGCAGGTGTTGCCGA
>BRDA01082734.1:0-7500 GCA_036984385.1 Crenuchus spilurus | reverse complement strand
TCTGGGCGCTAAGCCATGTTGCATAGATCTCAGTGCTACTCCGAAATCCTTCCCCACTCGCCATTTCTCTTCTTATAAACTATCGCTTAACCCCATTTCTTTCTAAGCCTTCTCTCTCTCTCTCTCTCTGAACCATCTCTCTCTCAACTGTCTTTACATCCTCCCCTAAACTGTCTTTATCTCTCCAAACTCTCATCCTTCTCTCTCTTTTTTCTCTCCTTCTATCGCTTAACCCACTCTCTCCCTAAACCGTCTTACGTCTTTCTCACTAAAGCCTCTTTCTCAGTGTCCAAGCTCCCATCCTTCATTCTCACACCCTCTATCCTTTATTCCCATCTCTCTGTTCTTCTCTTCTGTCTCTTACTCTCTTCTCTTTGTCTCTCTCTCACTCTCTCATTCTCTTCATCTCTCTGTCTCGATATTTCTCTCTCTTCTATCTCTGTCACCTCTCTGTCTCTGCCGTCTCTCATCTTTGTCTCTCTCTCTCTCTCTCCCTCATCTATCATTTCTCTCTCTGTTTCTCTCTCTCTCCTTCTAGTGTATTTCTTTAGTTTATCCCCTTTTTCTCTGTTTCTGTCCGTCTTCTTTCTGTCTCACTCTATCTCTCATATTTCTCTTTCTGTCTCTCCCTCTAGTGTCTCTCTCTCTCTCTTTAGCTTTCTTTATCTGCATCTCTCTCTCTCTCACTTTGCATCTCTCTCTTTCTCTCTCTATGTGTATCTCTCTCTCTCTCTAATGTAACATTTTGGTCACCTTTTTTAGGGCACAGTCGCCATGTCAACAGCCGGGTTCCACCGTCACCATGGTGACCGACTCTGGCCCTCAACAGCACTTTGGATACAACCCAACTCGGCTTTACTGGGACACCACACGGTTGCTATGGCACCAGCCGACATAGACAGAGCCAATAGCTGACAAGGAATGAGGTTATGGGGGCGGAGCTGCTAAGTGTTTACTTGTTTGTGTTTATTGTTGTTGTTATTTAGTTTTAGTTTAATTACTAACACTGTATGAACAGTGTTCAAAGTTCAGTTTTCAATTTCCTTAAACCTGCAAATGTTTATAAAATGTTTTTTTAACTGAAAGCTATTTATATTTTATACAGACATTTATCTGTCAAAATGTAAATGTAATGAGTGCATCTGTTTCACATTTCAGCTCATTTTACTTCACATATAATAATAATAATAATAATAAATTATTATTATTTTTTTTTTTTTTAATTGATTTTATTGATTTTAATAAATGAACAGGCATCACAATGCAACATAACAGTAACAAAAAAGGAGGGTACAGAGGGGGAAACAGAGGCATCACACCGAAATTCTGGATTTATCATTTTTATGATCTATAAGTCATAGTGATCAACATTAAAACAAAAAAGACTTGAAATGTTTTTCACTGTACTTTTTTTTTTTTTTTTTTAGAGATGGCCTTTTTGAAATCCTACGTTGCTTCATTTTATTCAGATTTGCTAATTTTCTTTTAAACCAAAGTCTTTTTTATTCTAAAAGAATATAAATGTCTCTGTAGTTTTGTTTTTAATTGAGATGGAGAGTAGTGATGAATCAGTGTAGGGATTAAAGTGTGAAAGATTGCGGTTCTTTGATTGGCTCGTGGTGACTGAGCTCCGTTCAGAGTCTGTAAATGATATAAAGAAGCTGCTGAAGTTGGGTTGGCTGTCGTTCATCCAAATCATTTACTGATTTTACGCTCAGAAAAGGTGCCATCGGAGGAATTAGCGGCTACTTTACACCCAAATCCCACACGCACCACACACACAGAGACACACTCCCCCCCCACACACACACACACAGACAGAGACACACACACACACACACATCCTGGTAAACTGGCACGCTCATCTGGACTCAGTATCACTGACCACCAATGCCACACTACACTTCCATGGCAACCAGAGGCCTTAACCTGGACACCAGACGGTATGTCAGGTGCCAGACAACAGTGGGCTTCACACACACACACACACACACACTGGTGTGGTGGTTCTCATGTAAGAAATGATCGATATACTTGAGTAGTATGTTACATTTCTCTGGTCCTCTGAACGGTTTTCAGTCACAAACACAAAAAGAAATAAACATGGACTCAAACACTGAGCCGACGGAAGAGCTCCAGCAGCTTTTACCAAAGAGAAATACTGAGTGTGTTGGTTTGGCTTTAGTGAAGACGACACCAAATTAATAATAATAATAATAATAATAATAATAATAAATAATAATAGTAAATAATAATAATAAAAAATAAATAAATAATAATAGAAAATAATAATAATAAAAATAATAATAATAATAGTAAATAATAATAATAATAATAATAATAAAATAATAATAAAATAATAATAATAATAATAATAATAATAATAAGAGTAAATAATCATCATCATCATCATCATTCACTAATCATAATCAAAATAAAATGTTCAGTTAATCATGATACTGATTTGAGGTCATTGCCCAGCACTAAGTGAAGGATGGATGGATGGATGGGTATATAAAAAATAAGCTGTGGTCCTCATACATAGTTATAACAGGCGCCCACACTCTCTCACACACACTCTTTGTACATAGGCTACCCAGGTGGAGCTTTTTCACTCTAATTCTGCTGGACCCTCCACCTGCCTTCTCTTTCTTACTCTCTCCATCATCTGGTTATCTGCGTTAACAAACAGCAGGCTCTCCTCTCCTCTGTGTAGTGATGAAACACGGAGGGGGGTTTTGCCTTTTTTGTCCTGTTTTTGTTGTGAAAGAGAGAAAAGATGCTCCTCGTGTCCATGAATGAGGCCCGGCTATGTTGCGAGTTACACTGGGTTACACAGTAGACTATTATCTCTTTATTATTAATAAATACAAACACGGAGTTGAATTAAGTTAAATATGTAATATTGAGACTTTAATGGTGATTAAATGTGTGTATTGAATTAAAAAGCAGTCTTACAGTTGGACACAGTACACGTCAATGTATTTCTGAACACTGAATAACAACAATTACAGAAGTTGACATTAATAACGAGGTGAGTTTGCTACTTTTATTTCACATCCATTGCTTTGTCGTCATTTACACTGCTCACGTTCTACACTGTAAAAATGAATAAGTTCAGTTAACTCCACTTTTTGGAGGAAACTGATTACCTCAAAATATTTGAGTTGACAAACTATATTCTTTAAGTAAACAAAACTCAAATATTTTATGTAAGCCAAACTTTATCATGCTGATTACACTACACTTAAAATGTAACGTTAAATCTCTTAACTTCATGAATTTAACTCCATTTGAGGTTAAAATATTGATATGTTAATGTTTTTCTAACTACGGTATATTAACTAAATTTAACACAAATCAAAACATTGTAAACTTTTAAGTTTAAGTTGAATATTTAGTTGAGAATTAAAACAAATGCATTTAATTAACTTAAAAAATGTTGACAATAAAGTACTAAAATAAGTCTGATATACTTAAAACATTTGAGGAAACTGATTACCTCAAAGTATTTAAGTAGGCATAACTTAAATGAGTACCATCAAAAACATTCGCTCAACCTACTCCCACAGGATGGTGACTTCCCATCCCACTTCAAACTAAGATGGTAAGTAAAATCCTCCTAAACTTAGGAATAACCCCAAACCCACAGAGAACATGAAACCTAAAACATCTCCTCCAAAGCGTTTAGAAGCACACAATAACTAACTGAAAAGGCAGAGCTACACAGTATGCAAATGAACCCCTGAACTAGGCTCCTGATAGGTGGACGACAAGCAAGATGCAACTATTTTCAAGATTATGTAAACATGTCAGAAGAGTGTATTTAACTTAAACTGTCAATATCATTTACTGTGCTTATAAAGTAGGACTATAAAACAACTCAAGAACAGGTTTAACAAACAGTGGAAAACTGCAGTAAGTCAACAAAACGTGTGCCATTCAAATCAGTTTGTCACAAACACAACTGTGTCCTTATCACAACCTCCGTCTTTTAAAAACGACAAAAAACGAGTGTTTAAAGAGTGAACGCAGCGTTATATGAAAGTATTAAAAGAATGTTCTTTTCAGATCACCTGCGGCAGCATCCGCCATGTTCTCTGAAAATCACAGTATGCTAATTAGATGCCTTGATCCAATCGGAGAAGAGGAGCGTCATACGTCAGACGCTTCTTAAATCTAGAATTAAAAATATTGCGTTTAGTGGCTGCTTTTACTTGAAAACTGTGAGCCTACTGACATTAGAACAGACGTGGATGGACTTGAATGTTTTAAGTTATGTAAACTATTTAGCATTTTTGATTAATGATAATTTTTATGAGTCTAAAATACTGAATACAGTGCAGTTCATTTGACCACCGCTGCTCTCGCTTGCTCGTTAAGCCAGAGAAGTTAAAGAGCAGCTAACGAGCTCCTCGTTCTGCCAATAAGGAGCCTAACGTGACGACGCCCACATCTCTGACTGGCTGCTTCTCACTGTTCTTGGTGGGAGTGGATTTAGTGGATACTTTCGCTTTACACAAACACACACACACACTCTCTTCTGCTTTTCCTTATCCCTCTATCCCTCACTCATTCCCCCCTCCTCCTCATCTTCGTTGTGTTTTTCACACAGAGTCTAGTGGCCTAGATCCGCGTCCAAACTCTCTTCCCAGCGCGTTTCTCCACACGGACGCACGCCAGCGCTGATTCCCTTTCTGCCTCTCTGTTGTCCTGTTGTGTCCTGCTGTCTGACTGCGCACACAAACACCTTCTCTCGTTTCACACACTGTAAGAAACACCGACGGGGCTCCATCCGGGTTTATTCCTGTTGTTAATTCTGGTTAAGTTTAAATTTAGACCTCTGTGTATAAGATTAAACTCTTATCACGTGTGTATATATATGGGACATTCACATATGGATAATATACACACCAGTGTGTATGACTGTAATATAAAGAAGTGAGCAAGAAAGAGAGAGAGAGAAAGAGAGAGACCCACAAATGCAGCCAAGAAAAAAAAAGGAGGAAATGTTTTCCTTGATACACTACATTTTTTGTTACGCTGCTGAAATGTGCAAGTTTCTTTTAATTCTTGAAAAAAAAAAAAAACCCAAAACGTTAATTGTTGCATCAGAAAGACGAGGCCACATCATGGTGGGGGTGAGGCCAGGGTTGAGCCCCATGAGAAAGAGAGAGAGAATGGGTGAAAAGAGAAAAAGCAGGAGCGAAAGAAAGGATCAGAGGGAGAGAGGTTGGCAGAGATGAGCTTCTGGCACCTTCTACACAGAGCTCACGGAAACGGGTGCCAAAAAAATGGCAGACAAGGCTGCACTCGTCTTCCTCCCTCTCTCTCCCTCTCTCTCTCTCTCCCTCTCTCTCAGTATAGCTGTCTTTATTAACGTACACTGTGCTAAAAACAGTGATTAATTCAAATTGATTAAAACATGTTCCACATAGAAATGGTTCGGTCTCAGAAAGACTCATTTTGGGGTGAAAGATCACCTGACCATCCGGCATTTTCTAAAACCATCACATCTCTTCTGACTACAGTCATACATTTACATGTGATCAGAAAAGTTCATCACAGAAAGGTTGAAAATAACAGTTTAAAACAAAGCCCGTCTCCAACCCTGTGTCTGTGCTTTTCTTTTTATTGTCATATTTTTCTCATAAACTCTGAAAGACTTGCTATGTTGTTTATACTGTTGGCGCCTGGTGTAAACGTGCAGGTTTAACAATCCTTCGTTTGCACTTTCTCAAACCTATAAAGTCCAGAGGACAGATCTACATAGACTATGTATAGAAAACAGCTGTTTGAACATTTCAACAATCTAAAATACATGAATTATGGCAACGTACTTTACCAAAACAGTCCGAGCCTCTCAGATATTCTGGATATGTGACTGAGAACAGTCTGACTGTAGAAGGTAAAGAAGAAAGAGGACTGACAGCAATAAGAATGACGGATACAATCAGATTAATCAGGAAGAGTCCATAAGGAAGCCTCAATGGGGAGGATATTCCGGGGAAACATTATTTATATGGATACTAAGAGTCTGAAATGATTAGGTGGGTGCTTGATACTGATAATGATGATAATACATTTGAAAAAATTAAATATATTAAGATTTGTTTCAAGTGAATAAGCTCAAGTCAGGCCCCCATTTCTGCTACTACCATCACAGAGTCTGAGTTAATGTAGAGAACAGTACAACTGCAGTAATCACACCTTTTTTCCTTCTTGTGTGGGTTTGAAAGAAAGACTTGCAGCCCAAAATGACCAGTAAAGCTGAAGGAGACCCTCGAGAGAGTCTGAACTGGGAGGAGATTTAAAATACATCAGACTGGAGGAGAAAAAATAAGACTCGATCAAACAGACTTCAGAAAGAAAGAAAAGAAAGAAACCTCAGAGAGAGTGAGAGAGAAACACTACAACGGTAAATGATGGAAAGCAAAAATCGAGAAAAATAAAGAATGGAAAGATAGAAAGCAGAGAGAACTAAGCAAGAGTGGGAAGAGAGAGACAGAAAGCGAAGGAGAGAGAGAGAGAGAAAGAGAGGAGGCACTTGGAAGAGTAGGTGAGAGGGAAGGAAATTTATTTAAAAGTGTTAAATACACTGGCAGGGAGTGAATGACGAAGAGGCTAGCATAATCTCTTTAGCAGGCAGTCCCACGCCAAAACCCCTCAGCATCATAACAAAGAACCTGATCCACTTCAACACACACAGAACCATTTAAACAGTGCTGATGATACACAACTCTTATATGCTGATATGCATTAGCGCAAACTTGTGTCAGTTACATGTTCTTTCCTTTGTAATAAGAGTAATGTCAAAGAAGGTTGCGCCCCTTAACGCCTCTAACCAGTGTTTTTACTGTGCAGGTGTGCATTTACAAGAATCTGGTGATACATATGATACATGAGTTAGGATGCAGTATGCAATATAGTACAATACTGTAAAGGTAGAGATTTTTCTAAAGCAATTTTAGGTAAACTATCAGTTTACCTAAACTGAAATTTTGATCAATGGCATTGGCCTGCACTCATAAGGGCAGTAAACAAAAAATGGCACATTTACGGGCACATCTGCAGGCAGTCTTATCAGTGTAGCTGCTGTAGAACAATGTTAGAGCTCTGCCTAGTGTCAGTGTCACCACTCTACAGGCAGTCTTATCAGTGTAGCTGCTGTAGAACAATGTTAGAGCTCCCCCTAGTGTCAGTGTCACCACTCTACAGACAGTCTTATCAGTGTAGCTGCTGTAGAACAATGTTAGAGCTCCTCCTAGTGTTAGTATCACCACTCTACAGTCAGTCTTTTCAGTGTAGCTGCTGTAGAACAATGTTAGAGCTCCCCCTAGTGTTAGTATCACCACTCTACAGACAGTCTTATCAGTGTAGCTGCTGTAGAACAGTGTTAGAGCTCCCCCTAGTGTCAGTATCACCACTCTACGGGCAGCCTCATCAGTGTAGCGGCTGTAGAACAATGTTAGAGCTCCCCATAGTGTCAGTGTCACCACT
>BRDA01082733.1:0-19265 GCA_036984385.1 Crenuchus spilurus | reverse complement strand
AAGCAGTAGACTTTGTGGACATTGATGTTTGTGTCATTCTCAAAACTTTTGGCCATGACTGTACTATGCAAATAATGACAATTTTCTATTAACTACAACTATTACCAGACTGATTTTTAAGGCCAATTAAACAGTTACTGACTTTTGAATAGAGCACTGCTATGCTGAAGTTTGCAGACTGACCGAATGTAGCTCAAACAGCTCCACCTAGAATATTTTTCACCCTCCACCACCGCTGACTTAGAATAAAACCTGCTAATAAATCCTTTAAATTGTCACTTGACATTAGTTAAGTTTATGAGGTCTGCTAATGGCTAATGTTTTTCTTGGTTTAACCCTTGGAGGTTCAGTATTACTTGTAGTGCTCATCCAATGCATAGTTATCATCAATACTTCATTATGTTAAATGAAGTGTGCTGCTGATGAATTTAACAAATCCATGTGATGGCTGAGAAGAACCAAACTTTGTTCTTCAAACCAGCTCAAATGATCAATTACAAAACATTTACAAAAGTAGTTTCATTTTACTGTATCCGCATTTTTTTGTTGTTGTTGTTGTTGTTTGTTTTTTTGCTTCATGAGGTAATCACCTGAAAATGGTTTTCAAAAAGTCTCAAAGGAGTTCCCAGAGGTGCTGAGTTATTGAGTAAACAGAAATCCTGTTTTGTGAAATGCCCCTGATTTATATGTTGCTTTGGTTTTAAAATTAGAAAAGCAGGCATTCAATTTATTCATTTGTGTTCTTGGCTATTGTGAATTTATCCAAACAAAAGCCATTTTCAGTTCCTCAGTGTGGATATATATATATATATATATATATATACATACACACACACACACAGGTATTTTCCTTTTTTTGTCATTTTTAATTTTATCATAATTACTTTTTATTATTATTAAAAATTTTACATCCATTCGGAATATTAAAACGTGTAGGTTGTGCTGACATTTCAGTTTGCTGACTTAATCTAATCTAATTAAGTACAAGTATTAACTAAAACAACAGATGTTATGTGTAATAAATATAAAAGATGTAGACATACATTCACTAGCATAAGAGAAGAGCAGGATGATGTACATGCATGAAAAAAAAAAGAAACCACAAAAAATATTTTTAAAAACCCGCAGACTTCTCCTGAGGTCCAGGACCCACGTGTCCACTGCTCTTGGGGAAGACTGGAGTGAGAGAAGGGGAGAGAAGTGGAAATGTTTCACTCTGTCAGCTATGCAATATTTAAGGCTCTCGGCCAGGGTCCCATTAATGGAGCCCCTTTCCCCGCTGTCTGCTCCCTCTTACTCAAGTTCAAGAACACCTCTCTGACATGAATTACATTTACATCTCTGTGGACTGAGGACTCATCCAGAAGAAAGCAGTGAGTTATCTACTGTAGCTTCAGTAGTGGAAGATGCTGTAGATATGCAATGTTATCAAATAAGGAGTATGATTTTCACACCACAGTAATGGATGTTTGAAGAGATTGCTTGATGGTTTGACTGCATTGATTAAATATACAAATATTCTTCTGGCCTGCTAAATTCATGCAGTATGTGCTTTTCTCTTGCTCTGTTATAGAGCAAATCCATAAGACCAAGACAAAAGTGGTACTAAAGGCCTTAGATTGAACATTCAAAGGCCAATAATGGATATTAAAACACCATTGTAGGTATTAAGGCTATGGAGGTACTGTTAAGAAGATACTGTTGTTGGATTCTTCTTTCTCCAGTGTGTATCTCTCTCTCTCTCTCTCTTTCTCACCTTCTTTTGCTCATGCCTGCCCTTGGTTTTCACTGTGCGAGCCCCATCTTGTGTTGACAAGTGTGATCGGAGTGTTATTATCTGTTTTGTATTGCATTTGTGTGCCTTTGTGTGTCTTTGTGGCAGTATTTGGTTCACACATATGGATCCATTTTTCATGAGGCTTAGTGAAGTCAGCTTGCTCGGGCATCATCACGTTGACAGCCTGTCGTATGCACTGTGCTCCCTCAGCGACTACCTGACTGACAGGCCAGCTTGTTGGTAATAGCTGATCTCCTCAAAAACACAACTCTGTATCTAACAGGACATTTCAATCTTTAGCATTAGCATTCCTCTGTTCAGTCACTGTTTGCATACCAGCATCACAAGCTAATCTTCTGTTGATCAACCAGATTGTACGATCAAGAGGTTTTCTAGATTAGCCGCACCACAGGAGATCATTAGGCCTTGCCTGATAGACAGGCTGTGTATTTCTTCTTCTCCCCCATCCCCTGAAAAAGTCCACATGGTGGTGACCCCTGTGCCCCACCCTTGATCCTGGAGCTCCTGGCTCCTTTCTTTTGGGACCGCTGAACAAGTGGCTCCTAGTGTTGGGGAAGAGTGAGACTTTAATATTTAATCTTTCTGCTCTTTTTTTTCTCCCTGCTTCTCCTCCTCTCGTATTATCCTCTGGTTCCAATGCCCCGCAGCTATGAGTGACAGAGAGGCACATGGCGCCCTATGAAAAATGTATCTTCAGAAGCTGACACTGTATGGGAATTTTACCACGGGGACGAGGCTTGATCTGGCGCTTGAAATAAATATGTTCCTTCACCTCGCCGCTGCTGTACCGGAGTCAGGTGTGCAAGTCTTATGTAACACCAGGCACCCACTGTGTCGGAACAAAGAGGAAACTCCATCGCCCGGCCTGGAGCCGTGTTTTCTCGCACGAGCTGTTGTTTTGACACGTTTGATCAGAGGCCGGACAAGTCTTGGAGCCTCAAACGCTTTGTGAAGGTTTCTGATGTTGAGCTGTTCGCACAGGCCGTGCACACTCTGATGTTTACCAAAAAAAGAGCTTGTTGGAAGTCAATGGAGCCAAACGTTTCTGCAGGTCTAATTATTTCAGTGACGCCCAAAAAGAAAACTGTTTTGCTTTGCATTTGCAATTTGCTTCTCACTTTGGACAGAAAGCTTGTTGCTGTTGTTGAAGTGTAGTTTATTCCACAATCTCTTTGTGCTGTTCTTAAATATAAAAACATTAAAATTGTTTATTAGAACAGGCCTTGAGATGGCCTGCAAAGTTTTGGGATTTTCCTAGTCAAGCTACTCAGTAAGCTGTACTGGACCCTTGTCTTCGGTTCCCAATCCCTACTTTAGAGAAACCTAATTTAATTAGATTAAAATCACTTCAAAAAAGGTTACTTAAATGTTCAAAGAACCACATAATGCTACAACTGTTCATCTGAGCCAAGAAGCATAGAGTTTGCTAAATGTACCAGATGGCATTGATCTTTATAGTTGATTGTGTGTGAACCACTGAGGACAGTCTACCTCAAACTACATATGCACTGATGCTAGTACTGTTCATTTTCATACAGATAAGCACAAACACAATCACCTGTTCCTGTCCGGCCAGCTGTATGCTGCGTGTCTCAGAGGTGCCTTAAAGTGAGGGAGGGGAGGAAGACGGAGAACCGAGGAGTGCTCTAATGGATGTGCACTAATGGGTCTGGAACGATTAGAGCAGGAAAGAGGCTGGACTCTGCTGATGGGACAGTGTGGCCTCATGAACACATAGTACAGGACTGAGCTCATCATCATCTGTCGGAACATGTAGTACATACACACATATATACACATTTTCCTTCATCATTCAGGGCTACAAGAGATGAATGCAGTCATTTGAAAGCTCATTTGATTATGTTCTATTACATGATTATGTCAAGCATTTATTAGTAAGTCTATTGATGCTCTGTGCAAGTTTTGTAAAAGTTCCCTTTTGAGAATTTTTAGCCTTTTTTGAGTAGAGTCAGGTTCAGAGCCTGCAATATTATCTTTGTTTGTGTGTGCTGATGTCTTAATTATGGCAGTGTTTGGGATAATTTCGACAATCTGTCATGAGATTAAGAGTATCTCAGTGGGACCTTCTGAGTGATCTTAATGAAGAGAACATCAGGTGCTAATTAGCTCATATAACAGTCCCTGATATAAAGATGGCTGTTTGCCAAGCACGTTAGACAAACAAGAGGTAACTTTTTGTCTTCCTGCCAACCCTCTGACTTTTGATTGACTACTGCCACCTGGTGGTTGCCACAATAATATCTGAGGTTTCTGCACACAAACTTGCCCTGAAGCAGTTGGTTGTCTTACCTCCAGATATCTGAAGATGTGCAGAAAGGCCTGATTGTGCTTAAAAGCAACACACTGAGAATGTTCTGGTCAGCAAGATTCATCAATATCAAACCTGATCAAATGCAATGAGGGATGGTTTCCTTACAGGAAAATGCTCGAGCGTTTTGTTTTGAAGTACATGTATGTGCTTTATTATTGATGAGCACATTATTGATGAACCGATGGGCTATACTTCTCCTCTGATTCCCATATAAAATCAACAAGCTATTCATTTTTCATCATATAAAACAGGAACATTATCACCACACTTTGTAACCACTTACAGTCCCTAACTACAGGTTATGCCATTTAACACTGTTCGTGTTTCATTCTCATATTCAAATCAATTCTTATTATGTTACAAAGTCTGGCTCATTTTGTTGGACAATGTATGTACAGTTTTCAATGTTTATCCTACAAAACCAGGACATTTTTGTCCGGAAATTGTGAAAAAAAACCTCACACTCACACTCTGTGATATCCAGTGACAGGACCCTCACTTCTAACTACCCCCACCTGAACCTCAGGGGAACTGGTATGCAGAGAGAGAGGGGAAAGGGGGTTGTGGATGGTGGTGGATCATTGGATCTTTAGATAATCATACGGTCTAATGACCCCTCCAGAGAGAGGGTCTCTAATCCAGAGCTCCTGAGGGACATTGGGGCCGCCCCCACCTCATTTCCTCCCAGCACTACTAATGCCGATCTGGAGCAATCGCTTGTTGCAGAATGGATCTTATCAACACAAGTGTGTGTGTGTGTGTGTGCGTGTACATATGTAATACTGGCAGCAGGATTTCCTGCTGTTTACTGCCATTTTCACAGGTCTATACTGTATTGTATACATCTTCTAATTGTTATTGATGGACAAACTGTTACACCATTGTATGTTAAGTACATTGTAACCTGACTCAAACTGTGTTACTACTTTTAATCTATCACCCTGCACATATTAGTTAAGATTAAATGGAGTAAAGGGGTTGGTTATATCAATTTCAGCTGTAACAAATTTAAATATGACATCCAGTTAAGTGAAACAGCATTTTGGTCAAATTAATAATACATGTAAAATGCTTTGAAATGTATCTTTAGAGTAGGAAAAACATGTTAAAACCTTAAAACTAAAATGTGAAAGAACGTATGTAGATGAAGAGAAGTGTAGATGAAGAAATATACACATATTAACACAAACTAATAAAACTGGAATGCAGGGAAGATGGCATAAATTAGCAGATAATTTATGATCCTTATTATGATCTACAAATAATAGCTAATTACCCTAAAATCCAACATGCTTTAGAAAGAAACTCCCTGAATGCCCATGTATATAAGGAATACAGTAGGTTACTGTATAATGTACACTGTAAATTTACATACACACACGCACACAGACAGACAGATCAAATGTGGCTTATGCAAAAGCTATTGTACAAAACATCTGATTGTTTTTCAAATGTGTTCAATTCATCCATCCATTCATCCATTCATCTAATCATTATCACACCCAATTAATCCTTATCAGGGTTGCTGCTAGTCCCCTACCCCCTCACTGGGTGCAGGGCAGGGTATTACTGTGTTCAATTCAGCAAAAGGATAAAACCAGTGCATTGCAATGTGCTGATTTGATTTTAGATTGAAGTTCGCTCTATGCAGAAGATGTATTAACTTATTTGCACAAAATTTGACCAAGAGTGCTCACAACTATATATTTGGAAGGAGATGAATGAGTAATTAGTCATATTTTGCTCAATTTCAGCATGTTTTCATTTCTTTCACCCTGCATCTCTTCAGGAATGAGAGTAGTGTCAGTGTGAGATGTATGGAAGGTGACAGCAGATTTTTCTAAATTACCTGACTAACCGATTGGAACATCAGCTATTCAATATGTGTGTGTGTGTGTGTGTGTGTGTGTGTCTGTGTGTGTGTGTGTGTTTTATTCCATCACTCCTATTATTCATTTCCGCCTGTATAATGTTTTATGGTGTATGTTATCAGATATTTCGGTTTCTGTCACTTCCTGTTTGAGTATCACGGTCCAGCACTATTGGTTTCTCAGAAACAATGAAATGCACTTTTCCCTGTTTTAAAACACAAATTCCTGACTTCTTACTGTTAGTATCTAGTGCTTCACTTCTTCACAAATTATAGAGCTGCTGTGTAAATTCTTAATTAATAATGCTGTTGTGACATTTCTTGTTTTTTATTATTTAAAAATGTTCTGCATTGTAGATTAATACTAAAGTCATCCAAACTATGAAAAAATACATATATATTTATTTATTAAACAAAACAGTGTTAAACAAACCAGAATATGTTTTATATTTTACATTCTTCAAAGTAGGCACCTCTTGCTTAGATGACAGATTTCTTGGCATTTTCTCAGTCAGCTTTATGAGGTAGTCACCTGGAATGGCTTTCAGTTAACAGCTGTGCCTTGTCAAGAGTTCATGACTTGCATTTCTTGCCTCTTAATGTGTTTGAGACATCAGTTGTGTGTCTACTTTGAAGAACCTAAAATCTAAAACAAAAATGGTTTGTTTAACATTTTTAATTTTACTACATGATTCCTTATGTGTTCGTTCATTAGTCTGGATGATGGTATTAATTTACAATGTAGGAAAAAATAATAATAAAAATAAAAAATAAAAACAATTAATGAAACTTTTGAATGAAACTTTTGACTGGTACTGTATTTGATCCATGTATGTATGTATGGTGTTACATATGTTCACCTATAAATATTTACATTCTGCTCATTTTTTGTGTTTTATTTGATTTTTATTTCAATCTGCTTATTTACTTTTATATCATTTAATAGAAATTTGCCTTGGCCATGTTATCTACTGGCACAACAACATTGCTGATAGTGACTCTTACAAAGGTGATAAAAGCTGATTTCCTGCCAGTTTTTACAAAATTCCAGCTCCTGCACATCTGTTACACACGGATATGAATGCTATGTGAATTGTCTTTTTGCAACACTGGTGAAACCTGTTGGAACTAGCCACATACTCCTACTGACTGGGAAATGATTCACAGCTGTGGAGGAGGTAAATGGTTTCTCTTGACAACTGTGAATTCCTCGGCAGAAGCTGAATGCCATCAGTGACTCTCTCTCCAGGGGATTAATGTCAGCTTCCACACTTATTGTCTTTAGACAGAAATGCTTTAGAATTAATTTATATTATCCCTGACCAGGATTAAATGATTAAGAAGATGGATGAACAGCCCTATATAGCATTACAATCATAAAAATAAAGCTTTCTAAAGTATTCTTGATTTAAGTTGAGCAAAGTTCTAGGAAATGTTTTTAATTGTTTTGGAACCTTTACATGATGTACTTAAAAGAGCTTTCACCAAGATTCCAGATTTACATAAGTCAGGAAAGTTTGTGTGTCATTTAACTACTGGATAACAATCTTTACACCTTTAGAAAAATGGTACTAGATCATCACATGGGCTGTAAATCTCCCCTGCCAATGAGGTGGAACCATCAACAGTAAATCTTCACTATCTTTAGTTACATAACTGTAGCAGATGGTGTTGTAATGGACTTATCTAAAGTTGCTCCACTCACCTTGTCCTGACCCTGCCCTTAATTTACTGTTTACAAAGTTATGAAAGTACACAAATCAGCTTCTTTGTTCTGGAAAAGTGAATATAGTGAAACTTTAAGATGCAATGTTGTAGATTGTGTTGCAAGATAAATTTACATTGCATGTTGGGGGGGAAATGTGCTTGTTGTGTTGTACCTTTTATTCTTACTGTGTACTGCAGGGGTCACCAATCTTATCCACAAAAGGCTGGCATGGCTACAGGTTTACATTCCAATTAAGCAGAGGTACATCAGATTCTAGCTCTGCCCTGCACCCGGTGAGGGGGTAGGGGCTAACTGCGACCCTGATCAGGTTTAAGAGGATGAGATAATGGATTGATGGTACATCTCATCAATATTGAAACAAGAACAGATATCTCCATTTTTTTCCAATTTCTGACATAATTTGAAAATATTTGCTGCATTTCACATTGTGTGCACATTTCATGATGACTGGGCCAACATTAATGGTTCAAAATTACTTCTGGTTCCATTAACTTCTATTTTAAAAAAGTAAGCATTTTTCCTTCTTCTGTAAAGTTGTAATTTTGCAGGATATCTGTTTAGGCAAACAGGCTCTTCAGCTGGTTAATTATACAGTGTGTGCCTGCAGCTAAACCAGCCATTTATAGATAAGACTGGTGAACTCTTGTGTAAGCAATAATAAAGTCATATTAAAAGGCATCTTTTGGTGTACTTGTGTAAAATAAATAATAAATAATTTTAGAATACAGAATTGTTACTCAAAATGAAGGGGGAAAAAAATTAACTTTACTTGATTTTGACATTTTGAAATACTTTCCACAAAGCAATTCTGAAAATGCAAATCAAGCAAGAGTTTTTGCCAGACTTTAAACTATTGTACAACTGACTGACATATGAATCATCAAGCATTTTAAAAGTAAAGCCCCTCGGATGTACACCAGAGGGCGCTATCTCACTTAGACATAATGTTGAAAGCTCCACAAGCCTTCTTAAGCTCACACTAATCAGTTGCTGATTACATGAATTGAGAAATTTCCTTCTTGCCTGATACAAATGAGAAACAAAGAATGGTGTCAGATAGGTGGATAAGAAAGCAGGTTGATGACAGCAGGTTATCAAAGTGCATCTCATGTCTGAGGAATACGTCTCCAATTCTGTCTGTTTGTACTTTGAACAGCGTATGTCTAAATTCATGAGGAAATTATAATAAAGATTACAATTTATAAGGAAAGATGTTGTTGGGTAAAATAAAAGTGCATGCAAATATGTATATAAATCCTTCACTCATGGAAAAAATATTCTCTATAGCCTCCAAAAAGGTTCTTAGACATTTAGCTAAACTGGAAACCTTAAATGTTGTATAGAATTAATTTTTAAAAAGTTTCTTTAAAGAACTCTGTACAACAGGTTATGTTGGAGAAAAAACACACTTCACCATGCTCAGAATAATTTTAGCAGGCAATGTTCTACTTATTACCATTGCCTGTAATAAAGAGCCCTTGAGCAACCTTCATTTTTAAAGCGTTTGCACTGAAATGAATAATTTATATAATAATAATAATAATAATAATAATAATAATAATAATAATAATAAATACAGCACATTTTTTAACACCCCACAGTTTTTTTTATGAAAACTTTAAACATACAACGAGATGGCACTTTATGGTCAAATCAGAACATAAACTACAAATACAAAAATTGTACAATAACATGTTAATTTTGTTCATTTTTAAACACCACACTCATCTGAGTGGTGGTGTAACAGTACTAATGTTTTTTTTTCAGTATTTGATCTAGTTTATTCCTTGCGGTATGACTATGAATCTTAATCTTAAATGAAGCATTGTAGGTTGTATTCAGACAATAAAAAATGTTGCATTTCTAGTGACCTCTAGTGGATGTTTTTTAGTCTACCATACCTCTACCGTTTGGTAGAGATGACACTATCACATTGTGTTAAGTTCAAAGCCTTCATCAATAAGATATAATGACTCAAATGTGCTCTACCAAATTGTTGCGCAGAATGTCAAAAGGTTAAGGTTATGGTAAGGGTTAAGTTTCGGTTTAGGGTCAGTGCCTTGGCTTGTAACCAATTACGTTTGATGTTCCTTGAAGGTAGCTCTGCCTTCAGTACAGCTCTGAGTAGTGATTTCACACACAAGCTCACAATTTGGTCTGGGTCAAACTTGCTCAGGTTCTTAAACGTGCCCATTGCTAAATGTTTAATGCTGGATGCAAGAGGAATGTGTATGAATGAGTAGAGTACAAGTCTGCATAGCCATGAAATCCTCCTGTCAATCTTCTCTAACCTCAGGATTGCCGACTCTCCATGGAAGTGGTTCACAACATATTTAGAGGGGCAGTGCTACCAGAAAACATGGAGAGGACAAACTCAACTGGTGTTTTCCTTCCATCCTTCTTATACTCAGGTATCCAGCTGCATCTCCGCATGTTTGGCTGACATTCTCTGTAGATGACAACTCACCACCTGAAACTCAACCCTAGCAAGACTGAGCTTCTCTTCATTTCTGGAACCACTGGTTCGCATCTTGAACTTCCTATCTTGTTTGTGAACTCCATGGTTGTTCTGTCTCAAGAAGTAAGAAGGCTCTGTTTGATCCTAGATGACCAGTTATCATTTTCTACTAACATTGCAAACTTGACTTGGTCATGCAGGTTTCTCCTCTTCAACAGTCGACAGATCCGACCTTTTCTAACTTAGGATGCCACCCAGGTGATTGTCCAGCCTATCATCATCTCAAGGTTTGACTATTGCAACTCACTCCTGGCTGGTCTGCCTATGCGAGCCATCAGGCCCCTGCAGCTGATCCAGAATGCAGCTACTCAGCTGGTCTTCAATAAGCCCAAGTTGTCCCACATCACTCCATTGCTGTCTTCACTTCACTGGTTTCCTGTAGCTGCTTGCATCAGATTCAAAACCCTGATGGTTGCCTACAAAACAAAAAATGGACCAGCCCCTCCTAATAATCAAGTCCAGAGCCACACCTTGAACCCTTAAAGTTTTTAGTCCGGCCAGTACCTGTGCTAGGCATGTGGGTGCCCTAAGCACAAATGCTTTGTGTGCCCCCATCCTGCCTCCCTCCACCACTTAAGTCTAAGCCACAAAATTATGATCCACGTGGGTGGAGCGCCGGTCCTGGGTACAGCTCGACTTGACCAGCCATCCTTCAAGACACGTGGAAGACTAGCATCAAGACTTTTCTCTGTCCTGGTACCCAGGTGGTAGAACGAACTCCCACTGACTGTTCAAACAGCAGAGGCCCTCACAGTCTTCAAACAGACTGAAGAGCACCTCTTTATTGAACATTTAAGCGAGCACTAGTTTAAAACACTTATAATCCATTGTAATGCTCTTATATTGTGTATATTTGTATATCTTCCCTGCTTCTAGGTATTAGCAATGATTTTGTTCAGTTGTGTCTGCAGACTTCATGAACTGAAGAGTAGTTTGGACTCTAACCTGTCTGTACTAGTGGAGATTATTCTCGTAATCAAAACAAAACATTTTTGTACGTCGCTCTGCATAAGAGCATCTGCCAAGTGTTGTAAATGTAAACGTAAACATAGCCATACACCAGTCAGATGGTTTTAATATTTTGTCATATTAATGCATTGGCTTTTCTGTGTATAACAGCAACAAGAACATTAAAAGTAAATTAGATTTACAGATGAAAATACTGTAGAACATTATTTGTAGACATTCTGTATGTACAAATGGGGAAATGATGAACCTGTTCAGTGCATTACTTTTTCCCACCACATTCAAACATGCATCTTTCTAAAAGTGTTACATGTACATACTGAACCTATTTGTGTTATTTCTGTTGTCAAGACAACTATCAAATAAGGGTTAGGCTGTTAACGGCTATTGCCTCACTCACCTCAGCACAAAAGAGTCTTCCTGATCCAGGACAATTCTCTGTTTTTCCACTACGTAACAAAACTATGTTTGACATGTGGTTCATAGAACAAGCGTGTCTGGGCAGAAAGAAGTGACTGAGTCAGCATGGACAGTGAATAGATGACAAAATGTTTGAGGTCACAGACCCGCACCGAAACACTGTCATGCTAATTGGGCAGGAAAATGCTGCCTAGCCTGTTGTATATTAGTTTTAGAAACTAGCTGCCTCCCAGTGAGGGACACCTAAATCAGTTATAGATGCATTGTATTTATTTATTTATTTATTTATTTATTTATTTTTTATGAACTGCTTAACCCTTTAACATTCTGCCAAACCATTTGGTAGAGCACATTTAAGTCACTATATCTTATAGAAGAAGGCATTGAACTTAACACAATACAATTGTGCCATCTCTACCAATTGGTAAAGGTATGGTAGACTAAAAACATTCACTAGAGGTTTTCTTGTCCAAATGCAAACCAACAAAACATCCTAGCCATAAAAACTATTAGTGCTGTTGCACCACCAGCTAGATGAGTGAACAAAATTAGCATGTTAGCACAGTTTTTGTGTTTGTAAACTCTTAAAGAAGATGGTTCTTCAAGGGTTCTTTAGTAAAAAAAATGATTCTATGGTTTGCATGGATAAAGGGTTCTTTTCATAGTGAAAGAGTTCTTCAGATTGACAAGGAAAGTGTTGGACCCCCAAAAGGCTACATAGAACCATCTTCAGCACTTTCCTCATCAATCTGAAGAACGCTTTCATTATGCAAAGAACCGTTTGAGTTTTCATGGTTCTATATATAAACATTTTCTTTACTAAAAAAACATTGAAGAACCATCGCTTTTAAGTGTGTTAGTCTATGTTTTGATTTTACCATAATGTGCCATCTCATTGTATGTTGAAGGTGTACTAAAATAAACATTGACTGTTTTATTATTGCCCAAAAAATAACTGGGTTTCTTCTTTCTTAGTGAGGATGTTAAATAGTTAACACAGTTTTACTAATCCAACTGCTTTCTGGATCTGTCATCAGATTATGTTGTGTAACTCCAAATTACAAATGATGTGGCATTTATGATGTGAAATCTTACAATGTTACTCATCAGGCAATCATGTTGTTAATATCTCTAGTCACGTTACATCAATTCTACAAGGTTCTGTGAAAAAATCAAAAACATGCTGGATCAATGTGAGGATTTAACAATGACCCTTCAGTCACAGATCACCGCAATATTCGAGAGGTGTGCTAACGTATCCATAGACTATATGTACTTATATGAGTGTATGAGATGGACAAACATGATATCTTTATTTTTTTTTTAAATCACATCATAAACCACCGAATTTATGCATCATTCTATGGTCCATGCTATTAGCCCCATGCTAATATATGCTAATGATATATTATTTTGGTGTAAATATTTAGTATTTTGGTGATGACGTCAACTTAGTGACATGCAGTGTTAGCTTGCATGTAGAAATTTCACATTTCAAGTCTATAACAATCTTAAATTTAGATAGAAGTGATACTCAAGATGCACATATACTGGGAAAATGTTTTTAACAGTTGTCAAGGGCAGGGTGCAATTTACTAACTGATTTACTAAAACCCCATTCAAAACGCTCATAAAGAAAATCCCGTTAGACATGGAAATCCTAACAGAACTACAGAATGATGACTTCAGTGTTCTATGAAGGACAATGCTAAACAAATTTCCTTAGAACCACATAAAATAATATAAATTCTAGGCTTTATGGTGTCATTTTCCATTGTGTACCTTTATAATATGTCTTAATATTAATTATGTCTTAATTCAACTGTTTAAATTAACGGTTTTTAAACAAATTGTTTAATTTTTTCCCTTCTTTTGCTAAGAACATGCAAATAAGCTCTGTTCTGATTGGCTAATTTATACCACTGCTCCTTCAAAAACCAGTTCAGGTTAAAACACTCTTTATAACTTCAATCTGAAAGGGCAGCTGAAGGTCAAATAGGTGGATATATGCACATTTCTGCAGCTTTGCAAACAACAAATTCACTGTTTTTGCAGCTGTGTTGTCATTTGTGGATTATATGCACAAAAAAATTAATAACACACTGGGTTCACACATTTCACTCTTTAAGGAGCGGAATTAAAATTGATTAACATATAGTTGTTTCAAAAAATCTATTTGGACACCTTTATATTTTAGAGTGTAGACATATGACTGGTTTGACCTTATAAAGGTAAAAATGTTACTGTAATTGTTGGAGATTTTGAGTTAGATAGGCTAAAATGTAGCTGCTGGCTCAAGTAGAGACATAAAAGGTGATATGATAGTTTTGAAATTTGAGATTTGAAATATGGCTGAGGAAGTGAGGATGAAAAAGGGGGTGAGGACGGAAATGAACTGTAGCTCTGATCAATGTGACTGATCTCTCAGAACTGTTCTCATCCTGTTTCTAGAAACAGCTTTCAACTATTTCCTCACACGACATACCTGCCAGCTTCATAAGGACATTTGCCTGAGGAAATCCATAAAAGTCATCAGACTTTGAGAACTGAGGAGTCATTCCACTTTGTTTTAGTGTGTGTGTGTTTGTGTGTGTGTACAAGGTTTATGACATTTTGTAGGGACATTTCTTACTTGTGTACAATGTAAATCAATCAAATGTAAGATCAAGACATGTTTTAGGGTTAGTGTTAGAGTAAGAGTTGGGATAAGAGTATCAAATACATAAGGAATCAGACGAAAGTCCATGTAATGTCCCCATTATTCATAGAAACAAACATATGACGTGTGTGTGTGTGTGTGTGCCAATGTATACCCTCTGGCATCTATCTTCACCTGTCACTGATAGAACTGATTACATATCAGGCTGTATTACAACAGGCTAGCATGGTAAGGCAGTGCTATACTGTATTTGTGTGTGTGTGCCCTTGTATTTATCTCTTTGTCAGGACCTCATCATTTTAGGACTTTATGTTAAACTTGTTGAATTGGGAAATGCTGTTTTCACTAAAAATTCCACTTTTTGGAAAACCTAAAAGAGGATAAAGTTTGACACGTAGATTAAATTTAAGTTTAGGTTTAAGTGTAGGTACAGGATTACTCATTATTATTATTAGCTACTGTATTGCACCACTCTGTGGTATGTCCTCACATTTCAAGTAATACTGAAATGTCTGTGTTTGTGTATGTGTGTGAGAAAGAGGGTTTTGTGGATGAAATGTAGACTTCCATGATCCATGATGCCACCTGCATTTTAGATTGCATCCAGCTTTTCTTGGCACATTGCGTTCATTTTGCCCTTAAGCCTTCTTATATAATTGACAGCGCTTGGGTGCACAGTAGAAGCGTATCAAAAAAACCACACAGCCAACAGCATTTCCCCACCAATCTCTTCACTCTGATGAAATGCTCAGTCAATACTCACTATCCAATAGTCACACCGCTTTGGTGCAGATCATCTTTCATGTGATCAAGTGAAACAAGGCTCTATGATTTCCACACTGGCTCAGACACAACTGCGACTGCACGCATCACACGCTAAACAGACATCAGGCACAAACAGGCACTGCCATGCAGCAAAGGTAACATAACCACATGCCTTTCAACTTCTCAACATGGCAAATGTAGAATGAAACATGACAGAGAGCTGAACACTGCTCTTCACACTGAAAAATAACAGCAGGCGTCTTAGGAGCTCTGCAAAGGGCATGTGACTGTGACTATCATTCAGTTCTTTCTTCTGTGAAATGCAATACTTATAAAATCAAATAATGTCATTTTAGACCATTTCTGCTTGGAAAATGCCACAGAACTTGTAATGAAATGTATTTAAAAAATATTGAGACACATGCTCATTCATTATTTCTTCTGCATTCAAGATTATTTAAGAGTTGATCCTGGATCTGAACTTAGCAGGGTGGTAAAACTTCAAGACCAGGTCTGGGGAAGATTTACATATATCAGTAACAAAACAGTCTGTATAATGAGAAAAAAGACAGGTTGGAAAATGGTCATGTACACATATTATGACTGTTTTAGTTCATAAAAACACAAATGTTATTTGTAATGTAATGGAAAAATGTTCAGTTATGGATATTATTGGAACAACTGAGTAACAAGACTATGGTTTAGGCCTGAGATGTTTTGAATGCACGGCTCTAGCTTGGCACATTCAGTACATTGGGTTATCTTTAGTGATAGATGTTGATATGCTGAAAACTAGTTTGGAAAAAAAGAAACAAGTTTGGCACTGTCAGATTTCAAATCTGAACCAAATGAAGGCAGAGTTCAGGGCACATCATTGTTTGCAATACAATCCTGGCAGAACATTTGCATTTTTCAGGGAGCTGGTGCAACTGAGATGAGATCAAGAGATACCTATTTGTTTTGCAATGCTTTGTTTTGAATGGCATCCTGTCCTATCTACAATGCGAGTAAATACTTTCAGTGATCTGTAGAAAGGTTCCTGGCCTAAATTATTTGTTGTAGGGGACATTGTGATATCAGAATGCCAAACTAGGATACTGTACAGCCAACTCTCCTCCTGCCCTAGAGGTCTAGTGTTGGTAGTAAGCTGTACAACTTAGAAAGTGAGGAAATATTGATGGTTCAGACTACACACTAATCTTATTACACAGACTCCTATTGAGCTCCATATGTCAATATCAACATTTTTCTAGTCATTTACTGATAATATTTCATTTCACAATAAAACAGCAAATGGGAAAATGGATGGATAATACTTCACAATGGTAGACGTTATTGTAAAGCAATAAATAGTCCAATGTGCCATGTGTTTTTTTTTCAAAATATCATAAAACTGAATCATAACTGAAGGTATCTATTGGCTGAGTGTATCGTTCCACCCCCACATAATAAATTAGTTATAATTTAATCAAACTCTTCTTGCCTCTCTCAACATCTTCAACCACACTCAGACTTACAGTCATCTGTTAAAAATAAAGATGCTAGAAAAGGTACCCACTGCTTTGTGCACATGTTCACTAGTGTGTGTTTCACTGCATGGATGGGTTAAATGCAGAGGTCAAATTCCTTTGTGTGCAATAACATTGCCAAAAATTTTTATCTAATCATTGAACAACTGCTTTGCTTTTGTTTTCATAAATTTGTAAATGTAATCTGTAGGATTCCCTGCATAACTGCAAAGCTTATTTATAGATTATTAAACCTTTTATGATAAGTCCAGAACTATATAAAAAAAACATATTTTTAAGACTGTACAGTGCTTCACTAAATTATAATAAAAGTGTGGATTACTTTAAAGAGCGTAATTTTGTGTTAGTGGTAAAAGTTTACTTTATTAAATGCATTAATTGTCCAGTGAAATAGCTAAGAGTTTAAATTAAAGTGATTACAATTAAAGACAGAAAGTCACTCTTCATTTAAAACAGTAATTAGCCTGTTGTCATATGTAATGTACAGCACAGACTTTTGGGTTAGGTGTGTATTCTCTACTGGCTGTTGCACATATTGCCATTATTAGTGCAGGTTCCACAAGTAAATCAGGCTAAAATTAGTCCACAGTCATTTCAACCACTTGAACCTTGAACTCAATTGTGGAGTTTTACGATGTTTGTATAGAAGGTGGAGTGTTCAGAATTTTTTCATTGAAAACAAACTTTTATTTGGAATCATTTCAGGTGGAACGCAATTTGTCCTTGAGACAGATGATGCATTCTGAAGGTTTATGGTCTCTCAGGGCATAAATCAGTGGACTGTCTGGTCATTTGCAAGCTTGAGAACTCATTGAAGACCAGCCAGGCAACCTCTGATGACTAAGGCAGTGCATCTCCAACAATGTAGTCAAAGAATTCATTTGTGTTCATATAAAATGACACATTTCAAGCCTTTTTTGTTTTAATGTTGATACTGGATGAATACTCAAACTTGAAATGAAATTGTAATAATTTTAGATTCTGGATTTTTGATTTTCATGAATTATAAGTCATATAATTTCTTTATGGCTTCAAATTCCTTTCAGGAATTGGTAAAACCTGTACCTTAGTTTATTGGAGCAGCTTCTTCCAACAATATAGTATTTGGGCAAGATTTAATCCAAAATGTCTTTGGATTGGTATCTGGGTTGAACCATAATTGTTGATTCCTTTTGAATACTCATAAAATGAAATACTGTAATAAAAAGATGTATGGATTTCTGCTTTTCGTGAGCTATAAGTGATCAACAGTAAAACACAAAAAGTTTTGAAATGTCAGTTTACATACACACTAAAAAACAGAAGTACAATATCTGTCTTCTACTCAAAGGTATACTTTTAAGTACCCACAGAAACCATGGGTAGAACAATGGAAAGGTACTCTATTGTACCACAATAAGCCCCAGCGACTCTTTTAAGCACAAATCTGTACTTAATTTTGTGTTTACTGAATATAAAATGACAGGTTACCTTTTTCAATGAAACTATGAACACAAATGAAGTTTTTCACCAATTTTGAGGTATTATTTGCCAGGTCATGTTCACCACTTAGATTCTCTAGTTAAAGGCTCGTGTCAACAGCTCTTCTTTGGGTTTATCTCTAACAGTAGATTTCTGCTGATAAAAGCTTTTGTTTCTAGTCTCGGTTCATGCTGCAGACTTGGGAAAGCTGACCCGTAAGGTGCTGCTCCTGAAATAATTTATCACCTCTGGTAGCTCGCGGTAGTACCACAATAGCCTCAGGCGCTAAGTGAGGAAACAGCATCCCGGTGCTCGTGCCGTGAGACAAAAGCGCGCGCTGAAATTCCACACGGAGAGCCATTGATTTGGCCGCGTCAGTGCGCGCGCGGCTCCGCAGGGATCAGCGGCTGTGCTCAGCGCTGTTTGGCTGTCACGCGCTGCCTGACGCCTCGGTTTACCTCACGCTTTGTGTGCGACAGAGTTTACTGCGCAGTTGCTTTGGGTAGTGTGATGTTACCGTATCGAGATACACAAGCACACATGCTGAAACACACCTGAGAAGTGTAGCTCTGACAGGTAGAAGTGCCACAAAGAATGCCCGCTCTCATATGTCACCTGTCATCTGGCTAGCCTGAGAAGAGAAGAGAAGAGAAGAGAAGAGAAGAGAAGAGAAGAGAAGAGAAGAGAAGAGAAGAGAAGAGAAGAGAAGAGAAGAGAAGAGAAGAGGAAAAATACAGGAGATAGAAAGAGAAGAGAAGAGAAGAGAAGAGAAGAGAAGAGAAGAGAAGAGAAGAGGAAAAATACAGGAGATAGGAAGAGAAGAGAAGAGAAGAGAAGAGAAGAGAAGAGAAGAGAAGAGAAGAGAAGAGGAAAATTACAGGAGATAGAAAGAGAACAGAAGATAGAAAGAGATAAGAAGAGCAGAGAAGAATAGAGATGAGAGGAGAAGCAAAGAGAAGATGAAATGTAGAGGAGATAGGAAAAGAAGAGAAGAGAAGAGGAAAAGTACAGGAGATTGAAAGAGAAGAGAAGAGGAAAAGTACAGGAGATAGAAAGAGAAGAGAAGATAGAAAGAGATAAGAAGAGAAGAATAGAGATGAGAGGCGAAGCAAAGAGAAGATGAAATGTAGAGAAGATATAAGAGAAGAGAAGAGAAGAGGAAAAGTACAGGAGATTGAAAGAGAAGAGAAGAGAAGAGGAAAAGTACAGGAGATTGAA
>BRDA01082732.1:16292-27728 GCA_036984385.1 Crenuchus spilurus | reverse complement strand
CTTAAAACGATCTCGTGTGTATGATATTATTTTTGAAAACGATGTAGGGCAGATATTCGTTTTTAGAAATACCCGGCTACGTGTGGACTAGGCCTCAGTTGCGTTTAGCCATATATTTCCTCCTCATTGTCATATGGTGAACGACGTCAGGAAGAGCTTAACCAATCAGAGCACACGTTCAGCGATAAACAATGAAGTATGAAGAAAGAGGAGTAGTGTATAAGCTGCCCCTACCATGTGATCAAGAATAACAACACTACCCATCATTTGTGCTCTGTTATGTGCTGTTAAAATTAACGTGTGCTATTTTAATTCACTAAGCTATAGAGCCTTAAAGGTTGAGCACATTTAACTGAATTCACAACTATCCAAAACTTCCAAATTAAAATAGCACAACTATTAACTATTAACAACTATGAACGAAAGTAGATACTAACTGAAAAATAAATCACTTATTTTACTGGCACAAACTTGAGAGATTTTGTTTTATATGACCTGACGACAGTTAAAAAGTGTTTTTTAAAACCAATAAATGCGGTCCTAAAATCTGATTGGCTGAGCCGAGTTCGGAGCATAAAATCCAGATATTCATGGGTTGCAGCTGACGTCACAAACGAAGCTGCCACTATAGTGGGTACCTACTCTCTGATTCACAGAGTTGCTAGGTTCGCGGTTTTCACGTCAAATTGGGCTTGTTTGAAAATTCAGTCGCGGGTGAAAATTCAAGGGTGGCGGGGTGCGTTTTTTTGGCTACTTTTAAAAATGATCACGGCCGCCAAATAAAACAACAAAAAAGTGGGTGTTGCCTAGGATATTACTTCAACACGGCGGGCAAACAGGTAAAAGTCGACGCTAAGGAAGTTTGAATACAACAATAACAACAAAGAACATAACAATATAAGTAAAGATAGCCTGGAGAGGGAGAGAGAGAGAGACGGTGAAGAGAAAACAGTCACTAGCTAAAATGCCAGGTAAATGGGGAAATACAGGAGGTGGTATTGCAAGGACTGGGAAAAAAAAAAAGGTTTGATGGACTGATGGCGGCACGGTGGCTTAGTGGTTAGCACGTTCGCCTCTCAGCGCTGAGGTCTTGGGTTCGAGTCCACATCTGAGCTGAGTTTCCATGTTCTCCCTGTGTTTGCGTGGGTTTCCTCCGGGGTCTCCAGTTTCCTCCCACAGTCCAAAAACATGGAGGTCAGGTGGATTGGCTACTCTAAAAAAAAATGTCCATGTATGTGTGTGTGCGTGTGTGTCACCCAGCGATGGATTGGCGCCCTGCCCTGGGCTTAGCTGAATAGTGTGATGCCCTGCCCTGTGCCCAGTGAGGGGATAGGGGACTGACCGCGACTCTGATAAGGATTAAGCGGGTGTGATAATGAATGAATGAATGATGGACTGATAATAAATTCCTTATAAACAAAATACTAAGTCGTACACTCATAGTTGTTTTGCCATTTGCTTCAAACGTGTGACAGACATATATTTTGGGCTAGTTTAAGCTTCTGAAGGGCGGGTTTTAGACTGACTTTGGGCTGGATATTTTTGTTGGACTTGGCAACCCTGCTGATTCATTCAGAGCCTGTCATACATTCAATATGCTGTACTGTGGGGTGTGACAACAATAAAAGAAATAAAGGATTATCAATTTATAGATTTCACAAAGACACAGGTTGGAGGGGAAAATGGCTTGCTTAGGTTAGCTAGTTGTGGAGCTGGCTATGTGAATTTACTAATTAATTTTGCTAGTCAAACTGTTTAATAAGATGTTTCAGCAGACTGTGGTGTTAATAGATTTGTGCTAAATTACATTTAGGGTTGTCAGTTTACAACCAACTTTTCTTTAGAAGTCTAAAGCTCAAAATAAATGCTATGATAATGTTATGATGTGGTGTTGAGTCATGTAGCTTAGCTACGTAAGTAAATAAGCAAATGCTTCAGCCTACACCTATTCTGTCATTTTTCATTCATTATTTACTTAAGTAATTAACTGTTTTTATGTTATTAATTTTCAATATTCTTTTTTGTATTGCAATGTATGTATGTACATGTTTTTTGTGAAACCGAGAAAAGAAAGGCTCTGTTTAAAAGCCTGCTGTGATGTGTTTGTATGCATCTCTGTTTCGTAGGCTTTCAAACTTTGTCCCAAATAAGGCGACAGGTTATGAATTAGTAAGTGTATGTAAATATCATGAAATCACAGCTTTGGCCGTGAAGGCCAGCGGTTGAAAAAGCTCAGGTGATAATAAATATGGATTGTTTCCAATTGAAAATTTTTCTGAGTATCGTGTCTGCTCTGCCAAGTTCAAATGCGAAGTTTGTCCATTGTTGTGTGAGGTACTCAACATGGCGGTGACCACAACAAAACCATGTGACTGCAAGGCATGAATACCAAGGCTCCGTCCTCATCACATCTGAATTATGTATTAATGCACTACAAGTTTATCAGATGCTGTAGATATACAGTAGATATTCACCCTCATGTTGCCTGCCAACGGTATTGTTTGCGGACTATATCGACTGGTGTAAGAATAGTTTTTTTTTGAATGATTAAAATAAATTAATGTATGAATTGAGCATTGGTGTGTTTTATCATATTGTATGTTTACTGTTGTTTTATAAAAGTAATAAGCCACTCGCAGCCATGCCTTACTGTGCTTTTATCACTCTGCCTCGCCTCAACACTGTTCCCCGTGATCAAATCGCAGTAACTTGTGAATTAAAATAGCACAAATGTTTTTGAACTGTATAATAACTTATGGTCAGTATTTTTCAGATATTAAAGCTGGAGTAGGTGATTTAGTAGTAAGGACAAGCATTTTTTTAATCCAACTGAAACAGTCCCACCACCTACTTTCAGCCGTCCTTCTAAAGCCACTCCCCAAAACCACAAAGAGAGAGCTTTTACAACACTATCCACTGACCTCTTGTCAAAAAACACTTAACATGATCATAATCCAGACATTAACATTCACGTACACACACTGACCCCAAACACAGCCAGTTAGCTAGCTTACAGCTTTATAAAAGTAGCAATCTATGTTGGCTAAATCTGTCCATCCATTATCTTCCGCTTAATGCTGATCAGGGTCACGGTGAGTCACATACCCCCTCACTGAGCAGAGAGCAGGGCATTACACTATCCTATCTTAAATCCAGGACAGTGCGCCAATCCATCACTGGGCGAGCGCACACACACACACACACACACACACACCAGCACCATTTAGGCTATGTTCAGGCAAATTGGATTTGTTTCAGAATCAGATCTGCTGAGATGACTGTTCACACTTATTACTAAGTGATCAGATTTGTCTGTCCACACATCACAAGTCTGTCTGTTTGTGTTTCTGTAGTAACAGTGCAGGGATCAGTAATTATAGCTTTGTGACATGTCTGCAGACTTGCCAGGTTTGCTTTTTCCCCACAAAAGTGTGGTATTTATGTTAATGCACTCATGGGTAATTTTCTGAGATGGTGGAGTGCTGGCTTTTGGACTACTTTAAAAATGTTAACATACTCTTGTAGTCAGACATTAGAAGAAATAGTGTTGAAAATGCCTTAGGTAGACTCTGTAATATTAGAGGATTTTAGTGAAACGGGATCTGAACATATAGATTAGATTAAGGTTAAAATAAGATTAATAAGATAAGAGTAATAAAAAGCACTTATAGCATCTTCAAACATCTGTGATTAGATTAATTCAGTTTTGGGTGAGTTTTAACTTTCTGTCAGACAGTGGGCTGGAGAGTTTTTCGGGATCTGGCAACCTGGACCCTCTTGTTAGATCCCTGCACTTCAGTCCCTCAGTGTTCAAAGTGTTCTTTGTCGCATGGTGAGTGACGTAAAAGACAGATGTGGACTGTACAAATATGATAAATAAAAACACCACCACAATGTGGCTTAGATCAGATTTGCAAAAATCAGGTTTCATGTGGTTTTGATTGTCTTGACTTCCAAAAATCAATAGGCTGACAATTGGATTTGGGCTTGCAGCCTGAGCATAGCCTTAGAGTACCCAATTCACCTGACCTCCATGTTTTTGGACTGTAGGGGGAAACCTGCACAGACAAGGAACATGCAAACTACACCCAGATGCGGACTCGAACCCAAGACCTCAGCAGAGAGCTGAGCGTGCTAAACACCAAAACACCAAAAATAATTCCAGAAAATAAAATCTTCTCATACACAAAACAAAGCATATTTACTTGTCTAGTACAAGTAAACTCATCATTGCTTCGCTTTCCAGTCCTTTATGTTCAGCAGTGCAGGTGTTGTAACTTTCTCTGCCATGTGTTTGTACACTGGGCATGTGGGTGGGATGAAGGCAGACAGGCATGCAGGCCGTACAATAATTTTCTGTCAAAGTTAAATGATTTTACAGGGTTTTTATGGTCCTATGTCATGTATAGAAAACTAACATGGCGTTTTAGGGCCACTCTTATAAAAATACAAACTGTTGAAAAACTGTTGACTTCTAGAATAAAGTCATAATATAAAGTTTGGTTTACCAATAAAGAAATACTCAATCTGCTGGCCCATCAATAATAATAATAATAATCAGTTATTAGTATAAGAATGTTGAAACTGTTTATTCAGAAGAAAGAACCCGACTGATTGAGGAAATAATCTCTTTTGTTGAAGGAGAACTTGTGGGCAGTGGTCGACTACAGGGCTGTCGGTGGTTCTTGTACTAATAACAGTACTATGCTGATGAGCCAGCAGATTGAGCATTTATTGGTAAATCTGATACAAAAGTATTACTTTACCAAATCCTCAACGTCCTTCATTTTATCATGAGGAGATTGCTGTTGTTTTTCAAAGAGTTTGGCCATGATAATGTGACTTTCCTGGCTTTAATAACACATTTTTCTCAAAATATTACAACTTTATTCTCAAAATGCCATACCGTACGTCTTATTTCTCAAATTATTACTTTATTCTCAAAATTTGATTTGCTGATCACTGTTAGATAGTAAAGAGTTTACATACAGTATATAAAACTAAAAAAAACTGTGCAACATGACCTACTCTGTCTTTAAGTTGGTTCAGGTTCCCAAATGTTTACATTTTGTTTTGAAAGCTATTTCTGCCCTCCGTGAGAAGTTGTTAATCTGGAGCCTTGACACATATTGTATACAGTGTATGGAGTAGCAGCTTGATAGTGGGAGTTTGGTAGCAGTTTCCCCTTTAGAGATTTTTGGCTTTTTGTCCCTTTTTCACTGTGAGCACTGAGTTTTTGGATTTCTCCAAAACATTTGAAGTCACTGGAGGAGCTACAAACAGGTTTTCACCCTCAGAGTTGACAGATTAGTGAGTGTTTGGGGAATCAGAAATCTCAGCTCTCACTTCTACCTCAAAAACTCTCACAGACACAAAAAATGTCTCTTTTAAAACTTTTGAAATTGTTAGAAGTAGGAAATTAACAGCTGTCTATGTTGAATGAGCAAAACTAGAAATGGAAAGGACCAAAACTGCATTTACCAAATTCTTTTATTCAACAGAACACAATCGTGTTTTTTAAACTATTTTTTGCTTTCTGGAAGCTTGATTGCATGGTGTATTAGGTGTGCCAGTACTAGTGGTACACACTTAAGATTTGTATTGTAACTCATATGTCATTTGCAAAGGAAGCTGTTTGATTATAAAAACCTGTATTTTCCTTCTGTTGTGTTAACTGCACTTCAGGAGAGACCTGTTTCCTCTCCTTGAAGCACATGCAGGCACTGCTTTGTTTTCACATATCATAAAAAAAAACATTTGATTGAATTTACATGAAACATGATCAACATTTCTACCAATCAGTTAGCACTGTGGGTGGGACACCCGCTTAATCCTTATCAGGGTCGCGGTTAGTCCTCTACCCCCTCACTGGGCGCAGGGCAGGGCATTACACTATTCAACTAAGCCCCAAACAGGGCGCCAGTCCATCACTGGGTGACACACACATACATAGAGTACCCAATTCACCTGATCTCCATGTTTTTGGACTGTGGGAGGAAACCGGAGTCCCCGGAGGAAACCCACGCAGACACGGGGAGAACATGGAAACTCTGCTCAGATGTGGACTCAAACCCAAGACCTCAGCGCTGAGAGGCGAACGTGCTAACCACTAAGCCACCGTGCCGCCCATTGGAGCATATGTTGCTTTATAAATGCACAAACAGTTTTGAAGCCTGTACATTCTGAATGTTTTAGTCAGCTTTAAGTGGAGTTTCATCGATTGTTACATTTCCAGACTAGTAAGTGGGTTTATTGGTCAGGCTTTGGTTTCATAGAAGCAGCTGATTTCTGTTCTCAACTACTTGACTACTAATTTCTGTGTTGACTACTGGATATATAAGTCCAGGGGCGGTACTTGGGTCGGGCTATGGGGCTATAGCCCCGAGTCTTTTCTCAATAGTGACTAACAACCACTCCCCCCTTTTCGCACTTCTACACTAAACTCTTCACGTGACAACCTCCGCCCCTCAGACGACAAACTACACGCACAACCCCCCCCCCAATGTATGCAGTTTCACACTTACTTAATATATAGTTAGACAATATTTTTGAAGTGCAAATTTTGTTTCTTTAGTTCAGAACCAGGGTTGCAAGACAATAAATAACTGATGTAAAAATGCATCACCAAAGCTTCTCTCAAACCACTCAAACTTCATTCAGGTCTTCAATCATTTTGCGCAGACTTGTCTATTTGGTTTAGGACAAAATTTGACTTACTGTAAGGTTTACAACTGGTAAACAAAGGTTTACAAAGAGAAAATGTGTAGGTGAAAGCCTCATCTGCCATTGTAACCAACTCAGAGTAGAAAGTGTTGATCTATAATCAGTTTTAATGAGCCTGACTGCCATGAATCTGATCTGATCAAGTCTTCTACCAGCCCTGCTGCTGTCTGAAGGGGTGAGGTTTTATAAATGTATGTATTTTTCTAGTTCAAAGTAAGTCATGCTGTAGCCTAAACCACCGACCTTCATTAAGTCTGAGAGAGTACAGAAAACACTTTGTGTGTTATTATTGAAACAACAGGGCGATTTAGGGGACTATTGAGTTCTAGTGTTTTATTTGCATTGGCTTGTTTCATCTGGCCAAAGTGAAAAAAGTAGCAAATGTGAGTTCTGCATGAACCACTCCTTTAATGTTGATGACATGGGGCGCCACAATTCATATAACATTAGAAAGTGTGTGTTGTGTAGGAAAGTTTCTCTGCGTCTTCAGTGCACACAAATCTGGAAGAGCTACAAGCTGATGTAGATGCTATGATAACAGCAGTTTGTGTGGTTATGTTTGGAAGTTTGAAAGCACCCCAGCATCATTGTGGTTTGCTGGTAATGTGTTTTGCAGCATTTCTATTCTGGCCTGTGGATTCCTCAGTGGTGTGTATGTGTGTGCATATGGCTTAGGTTTTCTGTGGCCCATGCAGGTCTGTGTCCTCAGTCAACACATTTGAAAAATGTTCTGACCAGAGAAACAGACCAAAACGGGCCACTGCGTAAACAAACCTAAAAACAGAGAGAACACAGAGTGTGTGTGTGTAAGTGTGTGTGTGTGTGTGTGTGTGTGTGTGTGTTTGTGTGTTTGTGTGTGTGTGTATGTGTGTGTGTGTGTAAGTGTGTGTGTGTGTGTGTGTGTGTGTGTGTGTGTGTGTGTGTCTGTGCCGTATGTGCTGGACTCATATGTTGCCAGGCCCCTCTGTAATTTTGCTGGTTTACTGTATAGTGCAGCACTCATAGAGCACAGTGGTCTAAAGTACCCACACACATGCACACACACTGAGTGATCTGGGGTATTCAAAAACAGGCTGAATCTGGGAGGCCTGAGCATAATTAATAGCTTCACTGTGGTTAGAGAGAGGGCAGGATCGCAGCATTTATTTTTTACTAAATTTAATAAAGTAAAAACATGGGCCTTCAGAGGTACACACAGATCTTGTGTGTGGTGTGTGTGTGTGAGAGAGAGAGAGAGCTTGGCAGGAACTGGGCTCTGACCAGACATGCTGTTTACCGTTAGTCTGTGGCGACATTTTTCAGCCCTATTAAAAAGCCGCTGCAGACACCAGTGCTTATGACGCACGCAGGGGAAGAGGGATGGGGAGCAGAGGAGGAAGGGGCAAGGAAAAATGACAAGAAAGCGAGAGGGAGAGGCTGCGAGAGGAGAGATGTGTCAAACATAACGTCAAGCTGGAAGGCGCGGGGCCTTGGCTGGGCCGGGCCGGGCTGGGGGACTCCCCACCTCGCTGAGAGTGGCTTGTGTTTACTGAGTCTCACAAATGCTGCAGACGAGTGCGTTCCAGCACTGCAGCACAATGTGAACCGTGTAACTGTGTGTCCTGCACATTCAGAGATGAGTAAGACGTAGGCCGGGTAAATCACACTTGAGCTTGAAGAACGTTCACAAAATATATGCATTTTCCACCCAGCACTAACAGCACCTTTTCCTTCCTTTCCTTCTTTGGTTCTGCACTGGAGCTATGAGGCTTGTGTAGCTAATTAGCACTGTGTAAACTGCAGGTCTATAGTATAACATACTGTTCTATAGAAACTAGCGCTGAGAGGTGAACATGCTAATCACCACATCACTTTACTGCCCCTACTACTGCAGTAAAAAGTGTGGATTCATAACAAAACCTTTACTGCAAAATCAGTAGTACCAGTACTTTTTTTCTACAGGACCAGCACAGTGGCTTGGTGCTTATCCTGTTCACCTCTCAGAGCTGGGCTTACGCATTAAGTCCCCATCTGGATGGACTTTCCATGTTCTCCTCATATCTGCCTGGTTTTGCTCCCCCAGTCTCACAAAATGTAATAGTAGATCATGTTGTGCCATAGTTATTACAGTAAAGTTCTGACAACCACAGTTTTTATGTAAATGCGATGTTTAACAGTGTATATCTGTTTAATTCATAGTAACATATTATAAACAAAACAGTTCTGTAATAACTAAACGTTTCCTGTAATTCATGATCAGTCCTGCACATCGACTTGGAGGAATCCATGAACTGCTTGCTTCAGATTTTTCCACATTTCTAATAGACTAAGGTCAGAACTTTGACTGGGCTTTTCCAAAACATGAACTTTATTCTTTAACTATTCATTGGTAACAGCGACGGTACTCAACGCATAACCACCAGCGGCCCCCCTGACAGCAAATATTTTTAATCAACGGCCTTATGTCTTACTATTTTTGAAGTTTTGGGGAGGGGAATGCTGATGAAAGGGACGCGTGGTGCCCCCCGAAGACGTGTGGTGCCCTTGTAAAATTGTGGTGCCCCACGCACAGCGAGTGATCCACGTATGCGGAGCGACGGCCCTGGTTGGTAGAATGACTTGTGGACTTGGGGTCATTGTTTTGCTTCATGAGATTCAGCTCACGGACAGATGTTTGGATTTTTCTTTTAGAATTTTCTGGTATAATATGGAAATCATTGTTGCATCAATGATTGCAAGCCATTCTGACCCAGGGGCAGCAAAACAGACACAAACCATGATGCTACCACCACCATGTTTCATGGATGGGATGTTTTATGCTGTTTGTGTTTTCCTTTCTCCAAACATAACACTGCTATTTAAACCAAAAATATGTTCAGAAAATGTTGTATAGCCTTCTGGTGTGTCCATGTGATTTGCAATGTTCATCTTGGAACTCTTCTTGTCCATGCACAATGTTGTTGTTCAGTGATTGCCTGCTGGTGGAATCTAAAAGTTACCTTGAAGTCTTTTGGGACCTTGCAGACTATTTCTTGCTTTTCTCTTGCCGTGATTTTTGTGGCCAACCAATAATAATGGTCTTTCCTCCATTTGTACACAATCTGTCTGACTGTGGATTGGTGGAGTCCAAACTCTTCAGAGATGGTTTTGTAACCTTTTTCAGCCTGATGGGCATGAACAACTTTTCTGAGGTCCACAGAAATCTTCTTTGTTCATAACATGAGACACTTTTGGCCATGGTCTAGTGGTAAGGATCTGGTCTTGTGACCAGAAGGTCGCTGGTTCAATCCCCAGACAGGACATGACTGAAGTGCCCTTGAGCAAGGCACCTAACCCCCTAACTGCTCCCCAGGTGCCGGTGGATAAGGTCTGCCCACCACTTCGGGCACAAATTCTCACAGCCTAGTGTGTTCACTAGTGTGTGTGTGTGTGTGTGTGTGTGTGTGTGAGACTGCACGAATGGGTTAAATGCGGAGGTCAAATTCCGTTGTGTGTAAAATCACATTGGCAAATTGGTTCATCTTCTTCATCTTCCTCCACAAACAGGTGCTGTGAAGATCAGAGACCTTTGTTCTTTAAATAAAATAGGGCACCTGATTGTCTCCCTTTCTGTAACTGACACTCCAGGGAGTCTCCTAGTAGCAAATGATTGTACGTAGTTGGGGGAGACTGCACAAACTTTACTTTCACTTTTAAAAATTCAGGGCTGGATTCTGAACCTTGGCCAACCCTAATGATGGCCCTTGGCACAGCACAGTCACAAATGACACATCAGGGAGAGCCCTTTGCTCACACAGCAGGAAAATGGGTTAAAATATATCAAGATGAAATGGAGAGTGTTGGCAGGTATGAGACTGTTGAGCACAGATATGCTATAAAATGAATAGATTAATATAATACAATGTAAAGTGGGGACATTTTTAATAACACAGTGTTAAAAAGAGGTACATTAGTCAAACCTACCCACTAACCTGGTGAGTGTAAACGTACAGTAGCTACATTAGACTGATACCTCCAGTGTAAAACTACAAGGTTAAAACATGTCTTGGTTGACCATATTTGGGGTGTGAATGAGATTTTTCACCTTTTAAAGGCTTGTGTGTGTTTGAGTGTGTGCCTGAGTATATAACAAAGAATAATAAATGAGTGTGAGCAGTGCAGTTGGGCTGAATGAATGATGCTTCTAAGGGAATGTAAAGTCTGATCTGACAGGATTTATAATGATAATCTCTATTTTGTATGACATCTGAGGTTTGGTGGTTTTATCAAAAGCTCTAAGGGCCAGCAGAGGCCAGAGCCAAGCCCAGTAAGAGAGTAGATCTCAAAAACACAACTCTGCATTACTCAGCACACACAAGCCACTTTCTGTGCTATTAATAACAATAATTATTATTATTCATAAGCAGTACTGGTCAGTGTTAAATAATGCTTTATGATTGAATGCTTTGAGGTATCTCTAGCTTTAGAAATGTCAAATGTCTGCATTCCTTCAATGTTAGTGAAGTGCATTGGTTAAGTATAGGTCCTTGTGTGTGTGTGTGTGTGTGTGAATGGTCTTCTCCTGTAACTGGGCCTTGGAATGTTGTCAGAATAACTATGCCAAATCAGCAATTAGGGAGACTGTGGGTGAGACAGCCGTGAAGAAGAGTGAGGTTCAGGGACAGGTGTCCATAAGACACACAGAGAGAGAGAGAGAGAGAGACTATTTTGGTGGTTTGGAGTCTACAGTATGTT
>BRDA01082732.1:0-16282 GCA_036984385.1 Crenuchus spilurus | reverse complement strand
GAGAGAGAGAGAGAGAGAGAGAGAGAGAGGAGTGCTCATTGTGCAGCCGTGTAGTTTAGCTAGTTGGAAATGTCAGCTATGTGCAGTAGCCATCTGAAAGCTCTGCCACACATCAGGCTTTTACCTCAGCACTGCAATTATCTAAACGTCCAGCTCCAATCACTCAGAGTCTAAATGCTTCTCCCCTGAGTGTGTGTGTGTACAGCTGAGCAGCTAACCTTTTCACTCTCACACTCATCTAAGACACTGAGACAGTTTACTCTATCCTCTCCCAGGCCTGCTGTCCATTGGTCGCTTTGTGGAATAAATAGTCAGATTGTGGGGGGTCCCACACATACTCATATATCCTTTCAGTTCTCTTATCAAACTTCATGTGACAAACAAAACAGCAAACAAGCCATTCTAGCCTCAAGCAAGAGGTCACATCACAAAACTTTTTTATGTGTGAGATTATTTTCTTAATATGTGGACATAAGTACAAAACATGGCTATAAGTAATAACATTTACAGCTGTGGTGCTATGAAAATGGTAATAATTACCAGTGGTATGTTACTCATTATATATATATATAAAAAACATGCAGGTCACAATCAAATCTGTATTCTTTAAAGTTTTAAGGGCTTATAAAAACGATCACTCTTACATTGTGTCCTAACCACAAACAGTGCAAGCTAACAGCCATAATCAGTGGACCTGTCCATCTCAGGTCCTGAGTTCGTTTACATTCTCATCAGATGTAATGACATCTTAACATCACACTTGTAGTTAAGACAAGGTCTCAGTGAAGGCCTAATTGATACTCAGTGCTCTAGAAATCTTTCACCATTCACACTGTTATAGAAACTTTTACATTTTCACATTGTTCCAGAAACTTTTACATTTTTACATCGTTCCAGAGACTTTTACACATTCACACTGTTACAGAAACTTTTACACATTCACTGTTCCAGAAACTTTTACACATTCACACTGTTACAGAAACTTACACATTCACACTGTTACAGAGACTTTTACACATTAACACTGTTCCAGAAACTTTTACACATTCACACTGTTACAGACACGTTTACACATTCGCACTGTTCCAGAAACTTTTACACATTCACACTGTTCCAGAAACTTTTACACATTCACACTATTCCAGAAACTTTTACACATTCACACTGCTCCAGAAACGTTTACACATTCACACTGTTCCAGAAACTTTTACACATTCACACTATTCCAGAAACTTTTACACATTCACACTGTTCCAGAAACTTTTACACATTCACACTGTTCCAGAAACTTTTACACATTCACTGTTCCAGAAACCTTTAAACATTCACAATGTTCCAGAAACTTTTACACATTCGCACTGTTCCTGAAACTTTTACACATTCACACTCTTCCAGAAACTTTGACACATTCACACTGTTCCAGAAACTTTTACACATTCACACTCTTCCAGAAACTTTGACACATTCACACTGTTCCAGAAACTTTGACACATTCACACTGTTCCAGAAACGTTTACACATTCACACTGTTCCAGAAACTTTGACACATTCACACTGTTCCAGAAACGTTTACACATTCACACTGTTCCAGAAACTTTTACACATTCACACTGTTCCAGAAACTTTTACACATTCACACTCTTCCAGAAACTTTGACACATTCACACTGTTCCAGAAATTTTTACACATTCACACTGTTCCAGAAAGTTTGACACATTCACACTCTTCCAGAAACTTTTACACATTCACACTGTTACAGAAACTTTTACACATTCACATTGTTACAGAAACTTTTACATATTCACATTGGTCTACAATGTTCACCTCATACAATTCTTGAGAGCTCTTCCCAATTCTAGAATGTTCTTTTCTTGTTTACATTTTTAGAATATTATTTTCCTTTCAAATGCTGTTTAGACTACTGTTCTTCTCTATTCACTCTAGAATCTTCTCCCCAATTCACACTGTTCTATAATGCTCTTCCCTATTTTCAGTTTCTAACATGTTCTCCCCATTCAAATGTTATATACTGTTTTTCTTTCACTTTGATTTTTAGTGTTCTTCCCCATTTACTTTGTGACATTTCTAAAAAGTATTTGAAGAATCACACTGTAAATCCCCAAATATATAAATGACATTGTAAACATTGCGAACTCAATTCATGTAGACATCTTGGGGTGTAATTAGACCCAAATTAATACTCCAAGTGTCCTATTAAAATGTTTCTGTACCCAACTAAAATCACAGAGTTAGTTTTAAATATTATAAAGCCAACCACACAACAGACAAGGCTCATAGCTATGTTTTGGTTATAGTCACTGTATAAACTACCACAAAATAAATTTTTGACCACTAAAGCAAAGGCATTAAAAGAGACATCAACACAAGTTTGAAAAATGAGTGTCCTGATATAGCCAATATAATAGTAAACAACTCATTTTAAAAGCCTGTGTTAGGTAAATAATATGACTTGATGATGTAAAGACAAATCACAATTTTGTTTTTATTTGTTTACTAAACAAAATTAATGATCTTCAATTCTCATTCATCATGTAACACTCACTTTAGTGTTAAATCACTTCATGTGTTTAGCACTGACCAGGCTTTTTCCTAAACTCACAGTTGTGCCGCTATGATGGACGGGTAAACAGAGGGGTACAGCTGTGCCCCTCTAAATTTTGACTAAAGTAGACTAGAAATGCTATAACAGTGCTGGCTTAGTCTTGTTTCTGTACTATGCGTCTGTGATCCATTTAGCTTCCAGAGCAGAGCAAACGATCAGATGTATAAGCAAAAACAGCACAAGAACTTTGGACTGAAGACTGAGATGAAAGACGAGCAGATAAAAAGGGTGAGTGTGAACAGGTGTAGGCTCCTGTCTGGAAACCATTGCTGCTAAGCCAGGCCTTTACTGTCTACAGTCAGAGACTGTATGTTTGCTTCACATTTAGACCTCAAGGTGCTTGAAACGACGTTAGTGCATACATGAGATGTAAAGTCCAAAATGAAAACAGTGTTCTAGCTCAAACTGAAGGCCAAATAGATTAATGAGCACTTTGGTTGTGCTGAGCGTGAGTGAGAAACAGTAAGAGATAACAGAAGTAACAGCTCCAAGCAGACTAGCCGCTCTCATTAATAAAGAGGAATGTCGTCCAGCGCCCGTGTGTGTATTACAGATACGGCTGCTCGCCGTAAAAGGTAAAGACTTTGATTTGGTTAGTTTTACAGTTCAGTGGCAGTTCAATAGATAAGAAGAACTCTTCAGGACCAGTTGGACTGGAATTTTGTTGTTCTTTCACGGTCGGTTGCAAATGGTGTGTGATTCAAAGAAAGTCCTCCCGACTTATTTGCTGTGAAATTAGCAGGCATTATTGCTGACGAGACTGCTTCCACATGTGTGAGCAGCCTATCGCACCCCAGAGTCAGGATACAGAGGGGTATCTGTCAAAGAGTGCGTGTGAACGAGAGAGAGAGAGATTAAAGTGTCCACCTCAGTCACAAGAGACATGATAGATATGCAAAGAGAAAAGATCACTAGAGGATGGAATTCATCAGCTCACAGTGAATCTTGCACTACGTTGCCATTGCACACACAAATACATCACAAGCAATAACTCACTATACTTCATTCACAGCACCAATCTGACTACTATTGAATACTCTGCAGTATTCTCTAGTGAAGCATTGAATTCTCCAGTTTGATCAGTTTGCTTTCATGATCTGATATCATATTTATTCAACAGAGTTTTCGCACTATAGTATCAGCAAAAATTGCACAAATATGTCACAAAGCCATTGTGTAATTGATGTCATTCCCATATTACTCATTTAGATTTACAGAAGCCTTCTCTTTGGCAAAAATGAATGCCATTTAACATTCTGCTCAACCGTTTGGTAGAGCACATTTGAGTCTTCTTGAGAAGGTGTTGAACTTAACACAGTGTGATTGTGCCATCTCTACCAATCGGTAGAGGTACGATAGGCTAAACCACATCCACTAGAGGTAATTAGAAATGCAACGTTTTCTTGTCTGAATGCAAACCAGTAGCTTCACCGCCACAAGAAATAAAACACACCACCAAACAGGTGAGTGTGGTTTTTAAAAAATGAACTAAATTATCATGTTATTGCTATTTGTAATTGTAGTTTATGTTCTAATTTTATCATAAAGTGACATCTCCTTTTTTGTTTATATTGTACATATAAAAAGACTGTTTTATTATCTTCCCCTTTCTCACCAACCCAAAAATAGTAATTCAATTATTTCTTTCTTGGTGAAAGTGTTAAAGGGTTAAACTGCCACTAAACAGAAATGTACTATAGGATTTCTCTCCTTATTTATAATTTTGTTACAAAGCTGAAATAAAAATATTACTAAATGTAAATTAACTTTTAAAATTGAATTGATATCAAGATACTGGAGACCTCACCACACAAACCAGAAAGCTTTGTCAAACATGGTGGTTAAGTAGCTTTGGCAGTAGTAGTATGCAGTTTAAGTAGTTGGTGTTAAGTTTAAAAGTAAACCTACTTTCATGCAGCATCACATGGCGTTAGCTTGCTTGTAGCACAGATGTAGGATAATTCATATTTCCTGTATTTATCAACTTTAGAATTCAGATGATCCAGTGGCATTCTAAAGAAAAGTGCCCACAAGACTAAACACATCACATTTTGGGACGTGTTTGTTTACCACAGGATGCAGTGGCTGTAATTTGCAAAACGGTCATTCATTTTTCAGTGCTGAAGGCCAGCATAGTCCTGAAGTTTCTAATATGGCCATGGGACTAACTACAGGATGTCACATTTATTGTATATACCTGTGGTACATGTTAAATTCTTACTGCTTGTCACTGAGGTATAGGCTAATAAATGCAATTCTAATGTTATTTGGCATTAGTGAAGTTCTTACCACAGTTCTTAACAAATAACTTATTTTTATCAAACACAACTGAAGAATCCATTTACGTGTGGAAAAGTGGAGAAGCAAATACTGAAGCTAGAGCTGTGTACAGGGCATCCTGACCTTGCAAATTTTGTAAAAATTTTGCAAAAAATGATCAAGTTTGCTGCATCTAATTAGCAGTGTTTTTGACTAATCAGTGCTCTCCATTGTAAAATGATTTGAAAGCTGTTGTGCAATTGCAATATAATAACCAAATAAGGAATAATAAGTGGACACAATATGCAAATCAGCTGAACACTACAGTGACTCAAAATGATACCTGCCATCATTTCACTTTGTCTTTCAAAAAGAACTTTTTTCTTTCAGGGAAGTCTCTTAATTCCCAAGCTAAAACAGGAATGTCCCTCTCTCCAGCCATGCCTCCCTGTCCTCATTGGTTAGGGTACAGATTAACATGGGTGTTAATGTAATAATAGGGGGGCTCTTGTGCTGCCTTTTAAATGTAATGTTCACACACTGAGTCTTTTTTGGCATTTTAGTAATAGTGATTTAAAAATTGCATTCAAAATGGAATGAAACATTAACAAATATGAAACATTTGAGCTTATCTAACTTCAGAAGTAGACATGAATACAACTAGATAATGATGGCTAAACTGCTGCTTTAAAGCAAGTCATTGTTTCATCAGCAATTTGTTTTCTTGGAGAAGTAAATGAATAAAGAAAGAAATATGGGGACGTGTGGATTTCCTATTTCCTGATTTTTGCTGTACAAATACACAGAAAAGCTGCCAAGGGTTAGTTATTTTTTCTCTAGTAATCATGGAAATAAAGGCTGGTACCATTTTGAAACATGTAGGACATACTTAACAATTTAGCAAGTATTATGTAATAAAAATGATGGAGGTTTTAACAGACATGGCCTATGGTTGTGGGATAAATCAGCAGCACACTATTTGGGCTTAAAGTGGGATGTTTTTCTTTCTCTATTTCCATCCCAATGTTCCACTCATTTTAGTTGTTCGAACAGAAGTGCATAAAAAGTAGGCAAACACACGCACAAGCAACAAGGCCGCTCTATTGCTTACCAATTAATCCTCTCTCGACTTGGTTTATTTTGTGTTTTTTTTTCTTTTTGAGCGTTTAGTTTGTTCTGGACACATTTTAGCATGAGGGAGGGGTGTGTGTGCGTATGTATGGGGTGGTGGGCTTTTGGGGTCCATGCTCAGAGGACTCCCTCTCCCTGACAACTGTTGTTGGGGCAGAAGAGGCCAGTCAATAGAGTCCATTCAGTGTGCATTTCCTGTAGAACAGAACCAGAGTGACAGAGAGTGAGAGAGAGTTAGAGTGAGAGAGAAGCGGAGAGAGAGACGAGGAGGGAGGAAACAGTAAAAGTTTTGCACTGGCATCTCCTTCCTGTGTGAGTTTTTGTGCCAGCTGTCTTTAAAAATGGACGGCTCTCACACAATGCTCTGGCCCACATCTTTCCTAACACATTCTAACAGTGCCAAGACAGCCAAACCGTGATCAATCAGCACATCTGGATCCACACACACAGCTTTGTTTAGGTAGTGTTGGTATGTGTAGTTATACACAAGTTCTGTATGTGATAAGTCCCGTATTACATGTATACATTGACAACTGTAACATTAAAACCAATATACAGCTGGTCCTCTGTGTGCACTTAAAACAGCCCCAACAGAGTCAACAAGACCTCTGAAGGTGTCCTGCAGTATCTGGCATCATGATGTTAGCAGCATCAGAATCTTTCATTCACCAGGTAGTAAGTGTAGGAGGAATTGGCTTTATTGCAGGTGTGAACATAAATTAACTACAATAAACAGAAAAATATGTACTGTATATAACATAAACAAATGGCCATTAAAGTTGTGTAATGTCACATAATACAGTGGTACCTTGAGATACGAGTTTAATTTGTTCTGTAACAGAGCTCGTAAGTCAGTCGACTCATATATCAAACAAATTTCTCCCATTTAAAATAACTGAAATAGATTTAATCCGTTCCAGCCCATGAAACATCCCCAAACCATCCTAAATTATGGACAAAAAGACATGTTTTGAATTAAGAAACACACATATATACACTTTACCAATGCATAACAAAATATTTCAACTTCAGATTTCAATAAATATGTAAAATAATTTTTGGGGAATTCTGTAACAGATAAGACCAGTACTGAGGTACATATATACACTAAATGCAGATGAGAGAAATTAGTAGCAAATATAAATGTAAACATTTCCTTTATGGTCTGTAAGTGATGAGGTGGAGCTGATGCAGATTTGCTGTTCCAGAACATTCCACAGAGGCTTGATTGGGCTGAGATCTGAGGAATTTGGAGCCCAGTGTCAGTAGGTTATGACCACTGTTGACTGGGAGCACCCCACATGCCTTGAAGGAATGCTCCAACCCAGTTGTCTTGTCAAAACATCAAAACATTCTCTACAGGAATCATTTGATACAGAGGCATGCAAAAGTTTGGGCACCCCTGGTCACAATGACTGTTACTGTGAGCATGTCAGCATAAAGCATAATGTTAAAGATGAAGCATTTTTCCACATTTTAAGCAGTATTATTTTGCTTTTGTACAATTTTATGTGAGAAAAGAGGAAAGTTTGGGAACACTAGGAGATTTTAATACTCAGAAAATTTTGACTGAGGTCTCAGACCTCAATTAGCCTTTTAGGGTTATGGCATGTTCACAATTATTGTTAGGAAAGGCCAGGTGATGCAAATTTCAAGGCTTTATAAAGGCCCAGACTCTTGTAACCTTGTCCCAAAAAACATCTGTCATGGGTTCTTCTAAGCAGCTACCTAGCACTCTGAAAATGAAAATGGTTAAGGCCCACAAAGCAGGAGAAGGCCATAAGAAGATAGCAAAGTGTTTTCAGGTTAGTTCAGAGACAGCTGCTTGTATGATTGCTAGAAATGAAAATCAGAACCCCTGCTGGAGTGCAAAAGACCTCCAGGAAGATTTACCAGACTCTGGAGTTGAGGTACATTGTTCTACTGTACTGTTCAGTGACGCCTGCACAAATATGGCCTTCATGGAAGACTCATCAGAAGAAAACATCTGCATCCTCACCACAAAATTCAGCTTCAGAAGTTTGTAAAATAACATCTAAACAAACCTGATGTCAGAGTGGGGATGAGAGGCTGAGTGGTGTGAAGGTCAGAAAAAGGAACAAGGTCAGTACAGAACGTAAAGGAGAGAAAACAAATGATTAGGGCAAAGGCTAAGGTGAGGAACAAACTAAAACTAAGCAGAAATACTCTGAGATAAGGCTAAGACTAAGGCTAAGGTTAGGAACAGACTACAATTAGGTCAGAACCTGGAAACATATGAAAAAAGAACACCCAGTATGCACTTAGCATCAATATTTCGTAAAGTGCCAAGGGAAACACAGTCTTTATAGGGGAGATAATGACAGAAGAACATCTCTCCAACCAATAAGAATGGGGGAGGATAAGTGTCTGTGAGTGGCAAAAGTTTGTGAAGCTTTGCTTTAAGTATCTGCTGTAACCTGCTTGTGCAGCAGTAACTGCACAACTGCCATATTGTTTTTGGTAACTGATGATCTGTTCTGTATATCAGCTTGGACGAATGTATGAACTGCTTGCTTTAGGTCAGTACTTGACTTGGTCATTCCAAAACATCTTCTTTAACCACTCTTTAGTAGAACACCTTGTTCTTAAGGTCTTGCTGCATAAACCACATTGACATTTTTCTTTAGAATTTAGTGGTATGGGCCCCAAGTGGCTCAGCGGGCTAAGACGCTACCACTATGACCAGAGTTTGTATCCCGGTCATGCTGTTTGCCATCAACAGCCGGGGCCCAAGAGAGCAAAAATTGGCAGTTCTCTCTGTGGGCGGTACATGGCACTCTCTCTCTCTTCTTATCACTCTCACATTGCAATGTCCGCTGGTTCAGGCGTCTACTGATTGGTCCATTCAGACCTGGGAATCCTGCGTTTTCCTCTGAGCACATTTGGCTCCCCAGTGATGGTGTATCGGCAGTAGTTCAAAAAGAAGCGGTGGCTGCATCACACGCAACAGAGGCTTGTGCTTGACTTCACCCTCCTAGAGTCAGGGTCATTGCAAAAGTGATGAGGAGAGTCTTAAATGATGGGATGGGCTAACTGGCTACTACCACATTGGGAAGAGGATAAAATTGGCACAAAAAAAAGAATTCAGTGGTAATTCATATTTCATTGTTCTATCAATGATGGCATGCCGTCCTGGCCCACTTGCAACAAAACAGGCCCAAGCCATAATGCTACCACCAACGATAGGATGATGATTTTATGTTGAGCAGTGCTTCCTTTCTCCAGTGGGGTTGAGCACACATACCTAAGGACTCCAGGAAGCTAAGTATAGTGTGTAGAGACTGACCCTGCTAGAGGCCCCATTGGGCCTTAGGTTTGCTTTCATTTACATTTGTTTGGGTGTTTGCTGACTGTTTTGACACAGTGTTAGGTTTGCTCAGTGTTTGTGTGTTGCCTCTGTATCAAGCTGAACATCTGATCTTCATATCTGTAAATCTAAGTCTACCCTTAACTGCAGTAGCATCAATTTTATGTAGCTCTTGAAAAAAAGTACTTTACAAAATCATATTTTTAGTCATTTTAGTTCTGAAAATGTACAAAAACTAACACACACACACCTGCAGACATGGGAAATCTGGACACCCAACATACTCATTGTAAATGCATATCATTTGCACTACAGAGCCTTTTCTGTGTCTAATGCTCCGTGTTCTGCTGAAGAGGGAAAAAAGGAGGACAAGAACTAAAACAAATCCTAACCTATAATACACAATTTCTCATTTTTTTCCAAACTGTCATATTGGATACAGGGGTGTGTGTGTAGGTGTGTGTGTATGTGTTCCAGCCTGCTACACGGCCGATAACACACACAATGCTGGCTGGAGTTGTTCCTCTGTGAGGCTGCCAGATGAGTGTAACTGGATAAAATTTATGCATCCACTACCTGAAGAGGAAGCAGTTGAGAGCAGTGTAATATGTACAAGATTTAGACTTCTGAACCTCCATGACTTTCCACAATAGTCTCAGATTTATGAATGAAATGTCAGCAGTTTTTATCTTATCTCAGGGAAAAAGGTAATGTGGAGGAACATGGATGTATTAAGGATCAGTGTAATCTGTAATCATTATGTCTTTTCCTATCTACAGTCTAATACATTATGTGTGTATGAAACTCATCTCGGGTGTGTGTGTGCACCATGGAGGAGACTGAACAGACTGTCTATGATGATTAGAGAAGATGTTTGATGCTTTGTCTCCCTGAACCTTGCTGCAGATATCTGAAAATCATCAGAAAATGTAAATTTATGGAATTTTTTGTTATTCCCGATGCTTTATAAACATTGAAAACACATAAAGGTATACCTCATTTTTCTATCTGCCATATCTGCAGTATATGGTCAGTTATCACAGACTGAATCCTTTTCTGTTAGTTAGCAAAGAACAGAAAACCTGTTTAATCAAATGCTTTAATTGAAGGCAAAGGGCAGTTGCTTCAGCACTTATCTATTGGATTCTGTTGTAAATGTATTGGAAGTTAATGGGTTTTCTGTACTTTCATGGAGTAATTATTGTTGTCATTGGTCATTGTCCACATGCTACAGATTTAGTGGATAAATAACATAAAAATTGAGAATTCCATTAAACAATTTGGTAACACTTTATAATCATTTTCATTCATTAACTAATGATTAATAACTGTGAACAAATCATTAGTTCATGAGAATTTCATTAACAAATGATTTACTAATGATTTACTAATGATTAATGATTTATTAACATTTGCAAAAATGAATACAATCATTAGTAACTACATGAACTGTCATTTATAAACATTTGTTCATGTTCAAATTCTCATGAACTAATGACTTGTTCACAGTTATTAATCATTAGTTAATGGATTATTAATGAAAGTTATTATAAAGTGTTACCAATAATGTTATATTGGGGCTGTGTATTGGCAAGAACCTGACGATATGATGCATATCATGATACTGGGGTGTGATATGGACATTATAATGACAATCTCCATTGGCCTGTACATGTATGTGTGTAGGTACAAGAACATATTACCTGAATACTTACCTGTATGTAAAAATGATATCCACCTGTTTAGAGTCTGGCCTCAGATGGGCAAACGAGTCCATAAAGGGTTCAGCTCACTCTAGCACTGTCGAAGGATCCACGACCAGCACAAGAGTGGGGAGTTTAGAAACCCTACTCACCTTTAGTAGTAGAAAGAGTGTTAAGGGTTACATTCTATTATGTTTGTGTGAATATGTTGAAACAGTAACTACTGGTAATGGTAGATTATACTCAGTAATTGTAAATGTTTAGTATAGCTTTATCACCCCACTAGTCGCGTTTCCATTGATCATGAAATATCGCAAATTAGAATTGCGAATAAAAAATGTGCTTAATGGAAACACGACAATTTTGAAAAAACACATTTTTTGATAAAATTTTTTTGCGCTAAGATGAGGTGGTTTTTCAGTCGTATCGAAATTGGTTTATATCGCAAAAGTGTAATGGAAACACTCGAATGGACTTTTTCACATTAAGGGAGTCACGTGATCAACAACCAGACGTTTCTATTGGCGAAAAAGACGACGAAGAAGAAGACAACAACAGAAAGTAAGAGGATGAAGATGACACGGCATATTTGGAATAACGAGGAGAATCCTTGGACAATGTGCAGCCGGCTCCACTAGAGATCTCACAGCATCACAAAGTTCATTAAAAGTTGAGTGTGTCATTCTAAAATGTTGAATCCACAACTCACGTCACATGGGGTTACTTTTCAGCATTATGTGATACTGTAAGCAACATTTTCCAAATCTTATTTCAGGAAAACTGTCATCTATACTTGAGCGGAAGAGTGTAATGTCTGAAGATAGATTACAACATAGCTATGTAATGGTCAGGGCTTTCAACACAACACAAAAGGATCTGTCATGAATCTTTGCACATAAACTATAAATAAAAAATCAATACTGTGTTTTTGAGAATCAATATTGTATTCATACTGTTCCAATAGTCAAGTGCACTTATTCTCTTACCCCTTTAAATAAGATTCAGTACCTACTTGAGTATACATACTATATTAATATTCTTTTAAGTTAATACAACAATCATTTCTATTGGTCCATTCATTTCCAAATTATATAAACAAGTTAAAAGGACAGAAAAAAAAATTTGACAGCAAGACATTTAACAGCAACAGAGAAAACATTAAACAGCACCACATGGCAGTGTATTCAAAGATCGGAGGAAGAGAGAACAAAGGGAAAATAAATGAGTCTTTGGTAATGATGTGAATACTGACAGAGAAGATGGACATGGAGAGCGAGTTTTGTAATTTTAGGGCTAACACACTAAGAAACTGAACCACCACCCATTGAGTCTAAACCTCAGAACCTGGAGAAGACTCTGATCTGCTTCAGCTTCCTCTGTCTGAACCAGAACAGCATGATTATGTTAATTTAGCTTCACCGGTAGCTGAGTAGCAGAAACACACACACACACACACACACACACACACACACACACGCACATACATAAACATTCAGACACAAACATATTATTCTCAAGGGTGTCAAAACCCCATACTAAGCATTATTGGCAGTTTTGTAATGGAGTGCATGCAGAACAGATAGAAAAAAAGGAATAAATGAGAGAGAGAGAGAGGGGGTAGATGGATGTTGCCTGGCAACCTGACTAGCGTGGCAGGTGCCTGGTCAGATGAGTCCTTTCACTCACCTTCTGCAGACAGGTTTACATACAATGGCAGGATATGTGGGTCAGTACCTGTGTGTAATAAGAAACCACCTTAATAAACAAAACTGAGACTTTCAGTTTGTAAAAGGCTCTTTATCTTACGCTCTATTTATTTATATTTGCCTGGTTTTATGCCTCAAAATAAGCAGTCAGAATGCATTTTTTACAACCCTTTCCAAGCTTTGTCTTTGTTTAGAGATTTGTGGTACTTTGCCTTTAAGACGTACACATATGTAAAATGAACTGTGCTGTGTTTTAATTGGATGCCCTCTATTGTACTTAAACACTGCCTATGACTTCAAAATGAATGTGTGGGGTAAACTGCTGCAGGCTGAGTAAGCAGGTGTGTCTCTGTTTGGACTGAGGAACAGTATAATGTTTACATGCTACATTTATTGTGTATTTGTGGTTTTCCATGACAGTCTCTAAAAAGGCAAACCCTGTTTTGGTCCTGATATTGTATGTACCCCCTGTTAAAATGTATAAAAACAAACACACACAAATTTGTGTTTGTACATTGTGGGGACATTACAAAGTTTTAACTATTACTTAACCCTAATTATACCCTAATCTTTCTTTTAATGTTGATGATTAGGGCCTACAGCCGCCAATGAAAACCCAAAAGTCAGTATCTAAAAGCTTTGTATATAGGACCAATTAAAAATGATGTTTAATACATAAATGCTGTTCTACTGAAAAGTATGTATAGTATATGCTCTCAGTACTTGGTCTTTGGTCATTGATTACTGCACCAGTGTGGTGTGGCATGGAGGTGATCAGCCTGTGGCACTGTTGAGCTGGTATGGAAGCCCAGGTTGCTTTTATAGCGGCCTTCAGCTTGTCTGCATTGTTGGGTCTGGTGTCTCTCATCTTCCTCTTGACAATAGCTCATAGACTCTCTGTGATCTTTAGGTCAGGTGAGTTTACTGCCCAGCACAGTGATACTGTGGTCATTACACCAGGTGTTGGTACTTTTGGCAGTGTGGGCAGTGCCACGTCCTGATGGATGAATGAAGTCAACATCTCCATAAAGCTTGTCAGCAGATGGAAGCATGTAGTGCTCTAAAATGTTCTGGTAGACGCTGCACTGACTTTAGACTTGATATAACACAGTGGACCAACACCAGCAGGTGTCATGGCTCCACAAACCATCACTGAAAGTAAATTTTGCATTTAATTAAGAAATCAAGGTCCCAGAGTCTGGAGGAAGAGTGGAGAGACACACAATCCAAGCTGCTTGGGGTCTAGTATTAGTATTAGATTCAACTTTTTGCAGATGTGATTGCACACAACTTCAATGATGGTTTGGAATGACTTTTGGGTTTTCGTTGGCTGTAGAATCACCAACATTAAAATAAATAAACACTTAGAATAGACGCTCTGTGAGTAATGGATATTTATGAGTTTAACATTTTGAACTGAATTACTGAAATAAGTTTCTTTTCAATCTTTTTAGCTGCACCTGTGTGTTTATATTTCATGATTTACATTCTGGGGACAGGCTTGTTGTGAGTGTGAGTGTGTAAGCAGGATTTAGTCCCCACAATATGGCTACACCTGAAAGAGATGCATGTGACCTGAGGCCTGTGGTCAGTGCTGAAGGTGTTTTCTCTGATACACACAGAGTGCTGCTGCATTCTCTCACTCAGCCGTACCGGCCACTTCTCAACACACTTCCAGGAATATCCCTCCTAAAAATACAGACTAATGGAGGGGTCATTAGTGTGTGTGTGTGAGTGTATGTGTTATATACATACATACATACATACATGTGCGTGTGTGTGTGTGTGTGTGTGTGTGTGTGTGTATGTGTTATATACATACATACATATGTGTGTGTGTGTGTGTGTGTGTGTATGTGTTATATACATACATACATGTGTGTGTGTGTGTGTGTGTGTGTGTGTGTGTGTGATGGTAATGGACGTTGTTATTAAAAGCAGAAGTAAAAACAGTCACATGTTGTATTACCAGACTCCCTTCATACAGCTGTAATGAGTATAACACACAGCAGGACTGAGTATATCATCTATGTGCAGACACGTGTTTCAGGTGAAATAAAGAAAGAACAAAACAGAAGCCTGGAGGTCACACACACACACACACACACACACACACACACACACACACACACCCTGTCAGACACTCATCATTTCAACTCTCACCCTTTCATCTATCACTTTCTTCCTCAGGCCATGCAAGCGAGATGAAGATGAGAGAGAAAGAAAGAAAAAGATAGAAAAGAAAGAGAGAACATGAGGTATTATGTTTTATTTTAATTACATATGTTTATTACCGGATTATGAAATGCTGATGTTAATTACCTTGTACATAATGTGAATCTCTCTCTGTCTCTGCTTCTCCATGGAGAGATAGAGGTGGGAGTGGTTTGAAAAGTGTGTGTGTGTGTGTGAGAGAGAGAGAGAGAGAGAGAGAGAGAGAGAGAGAGAGGTTGCATTAGGGACATTAAACAATTTTTCGGCTCTTGCCCTGAAACAATGAGGCACAGAGAGGCAGAGGAGAGGAGGATGTGAGAGATCTGAGAGCACTGAGAAATCAAAGAGAATCACAGAGAACACACGCCGACAGGCGTGCACACACACACACAGACACACACACACACACACGTGAGCAGCAGGGCAGATCTATTTGAAATCCTGAATTTGGACAGACCCGTTTTTAATATCTTTGCACAGCCTCAGGTTTACCAATATTAAATCTGCTCAAATCCAGACATGTAGACTTCTCATCTCTTCTTTTCTCTGAAGAGACTCTGAGAGGCTGATAAACTGATCTAAAGCAGGCCTTAACTGTCACACTGGTTATCTCTCTGTGCCAATATCAGACTGAATCACTGCAATTAGCCACAACTGACAAGAACACGAGTATTTTCTCATCTGTAAACCTGCTGTCTGACCTGCTTATTTAATAACTGTGTTCATTTCAGCGTTTCTCTGCCCACAAAGGCATTCTGTCATCACAACTGCTTTACAGAACGCCGTGACCAGCTTTACAGGCTGCCAAGACAAATTCTATTCAAACGAACGAGAGACTGCAGACTTCAGTTCAGTTCAGCATTCAGAGCGAGTTCTTCATTTCAAATCATGTAAACTGAATGAGTGTGAAAGGTCTCACTGCCAGAATAGATCAGGAGCCCTTGTTTTTTTACATATCATATGCTGTCATTTCCAACCTGCCTCATTTTGATCAAAAGAGCTGAATATTGTATTAATTATGTACATTAAGTAGGATAACCTTAATTAATAACTACATTTCATTAGATCCATTCCAGCACGGCCATGTCTTCATCTCACATCTGCGTGAAAGAGCCTTTCATACACTCATTCCTGTGTGTGTGTGTGTGAGAGAGAGAGAGAGAGACATAGAGAGAAACAGAGAGACATAGAGAGAGAAACAGAGAGACAGACAGAGAGAGAGAAGAGACAGAGAGACAGACAGAGAGAGAGAGACAGAGAGACAGACAGAGAGAGAGAAGAGAGAGAGAGAGACAGAGAGAGACAGAGAGACAGACAG
>BRDA01082728.1:75544-89259 GCA_036984385.1 Crenuchus spilurus | reverse complement strand
GACCTTACCATCGCTGACGTTACATAACCACAACCCAACTTACAATGACAATATAAAAGCCCATCCTGCGCTGGAGAGACTGTGGTGTCAAAATGAATAGATCTTCAATAGTACAGCTAGTCTGTTCTTTCTAGAGAGCATATCAGTCATCTGTATCAGACTCTCTTCTATCTTCTACCAAATCTGCACGTTCACCCTTGAATCCGCTAAGATTTCATTGTGTATCTGAGATCAAAATTAGATTCTTGTACACTTCTGCATAGCGAGATGGAATATTTTTACTCTTTTCTCCATCAAATGTCATTTGTCAATCAGAATAAATTGCAAAATCAAAACCAAAGCTCCCCTCACTATGAGTGACTGTATGTCCATGTTCTTTATTAAAAAAGCTCCATATGCCAGTGTCTGATGTTTTGTTTACAATAAATGAAAGAAAATATCATTACAGTGGTAACCTTACTTCTGAGTTTAATCCGTGCAGGAGCCGAGCTCGTTAGCTGGTTAGCTCGTTAGCTGGTTTGCTCGTTAGCTGGATGCATTTTCCCCATAAGAATACATGTAAAACTGATTAATCCGTGTCAGCCGGTCAATATACAGTATACTTTAATATGTAAATAATGTGTTTATATGGGTTTTTAAAACATAAACGAGACGACGGTGCTCGTGTAGGCTGGCGGCTAAGGAGGACAGGAGGACGGGCGTACGTGTATGACATGGTTACACTTATCATATGAAAAGTAAAAGTAAAATGTATCTAACTTTCTTGTTCACTACCTTTTGCTGTCTTTGTGTCACTTTCACTTTCACTGGACAGCGGTCAAAGGTACTGACTGACCTCTTCTTCTACGCTAGCATCTAGGAGATGCTACGACCGCAGCGCCCCTAGTGGTTGGCATACTTTAACTGATTTACTCTACTCGTAACTTGTAATTTTACTTGTTACCTTGAACAAAAATATTCCGAGATCTCGACTCATTACCTGGAATACTCATTAGTAGGGATGCTCGTAAGTAGGGTTACCACTGTATTATTATCAGAATATAAATATTTTTGTGTCCTATTTTTAGTAATCATGACGAAAAAATGCAAAAAGCTTCTATATTTATATAATGTAAAATTTGGGAATTTAAAAATATATACATAACTCTCAATTTAACTCAGGTGTGTTTTGTTACACTGTGAATGTGTCCTGTGGTGTGACATTAAGAAAAAATTGTCTTAGCTAATATACAAACATCATGAGACAGGTTTATCGTCATTGTTAAAGATTTATTTCCATAGTGTTATTTATCTAACAACAAATTATGACTAACACAATTTTTTTGCACTTATTGGACTTCTTCGGTAAATGCAAGTCACACTAAAGGACAACAAAACTGAAGAATTTCAGTCTGAAAAAAGTGAAATTGGACCCATTCTGAGATAAACACTGATCACGTGATCATGCCATGGACTTCAAAGGGCGCTTCAGTCACATGACCTCAAATAGAATCCTTCCACTAAATAAAGTTGTCCGCGGCTTTGACTGATTTAGTATCAGTATATGGGGTCACACCAGAGGACGTGGTTTTAGGGACTTTTAGATATATACTGATGGGAAAATGATTGATGGGAAAATAAAATGATGTTTGAAGTATTTATCAACATTTGCATGTTTACATTTTTCATTTACACAATCATTTTATAATTATAATGCTTGAGATGGTCACACCAGAGGACAATTTAGAGATTTAAAATGTAAAACATCTGCTAATAAAGTTTATGTTCTATTGGTAACTCATATTCTGTTGTGGGTGGGTTGATGTAGACAAACTAATACATGATTTCTCATTCAGTATGATGTGGTAAAGCATCCATGTGTGTGATATTCATTCACATATTTATTGTGTATCCTACACTAATGAGCTGAACGTAGTCTGTTATCTCTGGGTTGCACTAGTGACTAAAGTAGCATTCAGCATCACTTTAAATATTACTGAGTAGTTAAAACTAGAGCCAAATCTGCTTGACGGGGTTTATTTCTCTTGGTTCATTCTTCTTAATTAGATAACTTAATTATGATATGGATCATTGTTAAAATTGTTGTTAATTTCATGTTTACATAATGTAATGCTTTAAAAAAAAACGTGTGGCTATGGTCTGGTGGTTAGGACTCTGGTCTTGTGACAGGAAGAACACCAGTCTGATCTCGGGACAAGTCATAACTGGCACTAAGGCACCCAACCCCCACGTGCCATCACTTCAGGCACAGGTTCTCATAGCCTAGTGTGTGTGTCACAGATGGGCTACATGCGGAGGTCAAATTCCATTGTGTGCAAATCACATTAACAAAAAATAAATGAAATTAATTATACTTATCTTTGGGAGTCTAATTTGACTGTTTCTTAAATAATTTTGCCTTCATATGGTACACAAAAAATATTCACCATGCCAATATTACACAATAAACAATCAGCTATATGACCTGACGGCTGTTTTACACTAAACAAACATCAGCAAATTGGACTTTGAAAATAAGATTTTGGGACAAACCTGCTCAGTGAAGCAGAAGTGTTAACACACATGTTGTAAATGTGAAAAATAAAAATAAAAATGATGCTAAATGCAACCAAACACAGGTGTGATGTTTTTTTGTCCACTGGGGGCACTGTTGGCTACAGCTGCATTGCGTGGCTTAATTGTGGTCATCTCGCCCCTCTCGCCTTGCTACTTTTACAGAGTCTAAATATGACTAATGGACATGATCATATTTGCGATGTTACTTGGTGTATCAACGTCAAACTAAAACTATCATTTCAAGCCAACGCTGATGGTGATGCTCTGTCACTTTGTGTTTATGCTGTGATGACTTGAACCACATGATTAGCGAGGCTTCAATTAAAATAATTCATTTACAGAATCAGTATGATATCAATATCAGCCAGAATCTGATGATAATCATCAGGTATCGTATCAGAAAATTCCATATCGGTGCATCTCTACTAGCTATCATGCATTTTGTCTCATTTTATCTGTGGGCTAACACTGCGGTCATGACTCTTGACTTTGCAGCACTGTTTCATTTCCTTGTGTTTTCTGGAGGAGAGCGAGGGCCGCGCTCAGAGGAAACGCTGTCCGTCTCCGCCTGCTTAGTATTCTGCCCATGGAAGTGTTTAACCCCCCAAAAGATATCAGATAACTTTTTCTTCCTCTCCACAGATGATATTAAGTGCCTGCCATTATCTCAGTAGGTCTGTATCATATTAGAATCTGCAATCGCAGGTCAGAAAGTATACCGGGCCCTTGTCTCGCCCACTGCTGCAAAATTACTTTCCGCCACACAATGCCGGCTGAATGGGTGGAAGCTTTGTCATTTAAACTGCATAAAGAGGCCAGAAATTGATTTTTATTGTAGATCTTCATATCTAATAAAGCTCTGAGGATCTCTTTTCTTCAGCGCCTGAATGGCCACTGAATGCTTTCAATCTACTTCTGTGTTTCATGCATAAAAGTGGCGGCCAGGACGATAGGAGGAGAATTAGACAGAGGAGGGGGGCCGCCATGCCAGTGAAAGGCATCCTACCCCCCCCCTCCAACCTCCACTCTTCTCTCTTTCTATGAAAAAAGCAGACATGGGGAGGATGGAGAAGGTGAAGGAGCTAAGGGTAATTGAAAAGGGAAATGTTTTTTTTCTTCTTCTTCTCCTCTCCTTCTTCTCTTTCAGAAGAATGTGCTCTTTTCATTGTGAGGGGAAAAAAAACACAGCCAGAGATCCATTTTGGCCAAAAGTTTCAGTCCTGAGACGAGTGATTGGGGGGTAAAAACTAAAAAAAAAGATTCTTGCTGAAAGAAAGCTCACCTGGCCGCTCCCATTGTTTTCTACACAAAGGTGTGTTTCAAAGCCCTGAGGTTGTCCTCAGCGAGAATTTCCAACTTTCCTCTTGATTTTTCCTCCATCCCTGCAATCGCCGCGTGCTGCTAAACGCCTTACCTTGCTTACAGAGCTCCGTGCAGAATTTCACTCCTTTTTTTTCTCTCTTCTTCTTCTTCTTCTTCTTCATTGCGAGTAATCCCAAACATGTAAACAAAATTTGTTTTCATGCAACTGAATATGATTAATTATCTCGGAGTAATCCAGCTCCACTCGCAAAGACTTTTCAGAGGAGATTACAATTTCCGAACTGACAACCATGATAGTCGGGAGCATTCTGTAAGTCTTAGATTAAAGGTCACAGAAAGAGAGCGCCTGGTGCAAGAAGAAGAAGAAGAAGAAGAAGAAGAAAACTCACGAGGCAATGGGTAAGTTAGGGCAGATGCAATCATGGCAGCATCAGAGGAAAAAGAGAGAGATGACTGCCTCGAACAGGCAAAAAAATGATTATGGAAATGGATATCTGCATAGTGCCACCAAACATATGGCAGCGCCTAATGCCATTTAACACTTGGGGCTGGGTTTAATCAAACTTCCGCAATTAAAAACACAAATTAGATGCAAACATCTGAAAGTCAGGGGACGCTACAGAGAAGGATGGCTGATCCTGATAGAGCGAGTGCTGAATACTCCTCACTAATCCTAAGACAGGCCTCTTACTACTCGGTTTTAGAACCGAATACACACATACAGGCGCAGACTGCTGTCTCTGCTGGCAAAATAAGACAAAAAAAACAACCACATCTATTTAAAAGCTAACATAAACCCTAACAGGTACTAAAACGAAAGGCCGAAGGTTTGAGCAAGAAAATCAATTTACATACAACTTATGCTCGAGTTTTAAACTGCAGCTACTGAGGCTAATGTACTTGTAATGGAAGCATATAGCAACCGGTTGTAGGATCACGCAAACTGCATGCCTAAATCATCGCACACTTGCCCCAAACCGTGTCAAGTTTTTAATTAACCTCAAACAGACTTGCTCATGAGGTTTCTGACACTTCACGACTTACTGTTATCTACAACGCGGATAAGAGCATTGAAATTCAGGCTTCAAGGTGTCTGCTTTTAGCTCGAGCCTATGTTGGCCTATTTTTCATAGACAACAGTATGTCAGAAACTATGTACGCAACTCTGTTTTACCATTTTCAATACCCGTGTTAATGCGCCCTTGCATCAGGTGGATCAAGAGAAGTGTGGCACAGTCTTAGGAGTGTCGAGAGATCTGTTGTCTACTTCAGTAGAAGAACCCAGAAGACTGCAAACTGATGAGCCTGAAAAACGGTTTCAAAGCCATAGTACTAAAAGCCAGAACATCACTTAAAGTCATACTGGAGTTGAATTTGTTTATAAAATGTGAATTAGATCACCAAGGATAACCTAAACACTGGGGGAAGGGCATTCCACAATATTAGACAAAACCAGGACAGGGTGGCAATCCATTTATGGAGAAACACAAGCCAATTCACCACACGTTTGGACAGTGAGAGGAAACCACAGACCCTGGTAGAAACCCATGCACATATGAGGAAAACATGGAAAACACCAGCAAGATGTGGGCTTGAGCTGGAGAACGACAACCAAGCCATTGTGCCACAAGCTAACCACCAATCCATTGTGCCACAAGCTAACCACCAATCCATTGTGCCACAAGCTAACCACCAAGCCATTGTGCCACAAGCTAACCACCAAGCCATTGTGCCACAAGCTAACCACCAAGCCATTGTGCCACAAGCTAACCACCAAGACATTGTGCCACAAGCTAACCACCAATCCATTGTGCCACAAGCTAACCCCCAAGACATTGTGCCATAAGCTAACCACCAACACATTGTGCTACAAGCTAACCACCAAGACATTATGCCACAAGCTAACCACCTAACACATTGTGCTACAAGCTAACCATCAAGCCATTGTGCTACAAGCTAACCACCAAGCCATTGTGCCACAAGCTAACCACCAAGCCATTGTGCCACAAGCTAACCACCAAGCCATTGTGTTACAGGCTAACCACCAAGCCATTGCGCCACAAGCTAACCACCAAGACATTGTGCCACAAGCTAACCACCAAGACATTGTGCCACAAGCTAACCACCAAGTCATTGTGCCACAAGCTAACCACCAAGACATTGTGCCACAAGCTAACCACCAACACATTGTGCTACAAGCTAACCACCAAGCCATTGTGCCACAAGCTAACCACCAAGCCATTGTGCCACAAGCTAACCACCAAGCCATTGTGCCATGTGCTAATGATCAACCCATTGTGCCATGTGCAAACCACCAAGCCATTGTGCCATGTGCTAACCGTAATGCCATTGTGGCAACGTGCTAACCATCATGCCATTGTGCCATGCACTAACCATCAAAAAATTACACATACTGTCTGTGTTTATATTAAACATACTGTAAAATATACATATTGGGCTTAGATTCAGTGCATCCCACTTGCCTAGGGCCCCACGATCACTAAATCCACCCCTGCACTGAAGGTGTGGCATACAATGTTAATTTATTCATGTTACATCAGTACTGAAACAAGCCCTTCTGTGTGGTTTGAGGCATGTGTGATAATTTACGCAAGTAGATTACATGCAGCTAACCTGGGAAATACATGCTTGAATATTTTGGTGCCATAGTGCCAGAAGCAACCCAGCCTTCCACATGAAATAACAGACCTGGCCACTTCCTTCAGCTGCTCCAGTTCTGAAGCTAACATGCATATTGTAGACACTATCGTTAGTGGACAGTGGTTAGCTTGTACACGGTGACTGCAGCACAGAGCAGTAAGCTGTGATACACTGCAGGTTCTGACACCTTTCTGCCATAACCAGCATACTGACTTACTGACTGACTTACTGACGTACTTATTGACTGACCTATTGAGTGACTTACTGGCTCACTGACTGACTTACTGGCTCACTGACTGACTGATTTACTGACTTTCTTTTGTGGAAACATACCTAAACTAAGCTAACATTTGCTGTGTCTGTCATTCCCACTTTACAGTCAGAAAAATAAGTTGATATTGTAATGTTAAGGCTCTTTGTACTGGTTTACTGAATAGAAATGAGTAAAATGTTTATATATTATAAAAGTTGACATTTGTCAGTGATGACTCTGTGCTGCTGCCTGATGAAATGTTTATCTTCTCTGTTATAATGTATAATCAGCTTCTTCAGCTACTGCTAATTTAAGTAAATTGACCCATTAAATAGGCTGATATTGTGACACAATATTTTAAGCTTTCATTTACAGTGGTAACCCTACTTACGAGTTTAATTGGTGCAGGAGCCGAGCTCGTTAGCTGGTTTGCTCGTTAGCTGGTTTGCTCGTTAGCTGGTTTGCTCGTTAGCTGGATGCATTTTCCCCATAAGAATACATGTAAAACTGATTAATCCGTGTCAGCCGGCCAATATACAGTATACTTTAATATGTAAATAATGTGTTTATATGGGTTTTTAAAACATAAACGAGACGACGGCGCTCGTGTAGGCTGGCGGCTAAGGAGGACAGGAGGACGGGCGTACGTGTATGGCATGGTTACACTTATCATATGAAAAGTAAAAGTAAAATGTATCTAACTTTCTTGTTCACTACCTTTTGCTGTCTTTGTGTCACTTTCACTAGCACTTTCACTTTCACTGGACAGCGGTCAAAGGTAATGACTGACCTCTTCTTCTACGCTAGCATCTAGGGGATGCTACGACCGCAGCGCTTTGACCAGTGGTTGGCATACTTGAACAAATTTAGGCTACTCGTTACTTGGAATTTTACTCGTTACCTGGAACAAAAATATTCCGAGATCTCGACTCGTTACCTGGAATACTCGTTAGTAGGGATGCTCGTAAGTAGGGTTACCACTGTATTAATAATGATGATGATTATACAGCAATACATTAAAGGTTTAGTCGACAACCCTGTTGCACTCCATCTACAGTAGTTTGAATGTCTGTTCGCTGAAAGCGTTAATGTGATTGCTGATGTTATGTTCAGTCACGTCAGACATTTTGACCACCCCTGGTTTGAAATGAACTCTGCCCGGGATGTCACGTACACCACGTGACAGAGCTTGCTGCATGTTTAAATAAGTGAGCGCACTAGTCAGTTGTAGCAGAGTGTAAAACCATCATGGGCAGAGGATGTGATGTGACTGATGTCCAAAAGGGCTGATAATAGCGTACGTCTGTGAAGCATGGTGGTGGTAGCTTCTCAGAAACACTTTGTGGGATGTTCTAGAGCCACTGCAGTGAAGAAGTACTGAGGTTTCTTCTACATTTAGTGCCTTCCAATGCCATAACAGTGGTGCCCCATGGTCCACTGATGCCGAGCGGTACCACACATGCCACAGTGGACCATAGTGAATGATGAAAGTACCAGAGATCATCTTTCTAGATCATAATATTCTGACTGTATATATTGTTGTTTTTTTCTTGTGTTTTACAGAATGAACAGTAGCTGGTGGCAGGCTTGACCTGGAGGGGGGGTAATATGGCATTTTTTGGCTATTAGCCAATGCAGGACTGATGATAGTGTGGAACTGAGCAGGCGTGATAGCCTAAGAGACTGTCTCCATCACCGCACCAGCAGTCTGCTTACTCACCCAGTGCAGAGGATCACGCTCAGTTACACCACAACCAAGAGAAAGAGGAGAACTTGCTTCCTATTTCATCATTTATCACTGGGTTACTTGTGTGTGTGTGTGTGTGTGTGTGTAAGCGAGAGAGAAAGTGAGAGAGAGCCTGTGTGCGTGATTAGTTCACATTGGTAATGAATGACTTTACACATCAATCTACATTTACACTTTAAATCACAAACGCTGGGGCTGAATCAGAAGCCTGGTCCAACCCAAAAATATCACATCCTGTACACTGAAATAAAATGCTTAAAAAAGGAAAAGATTATTTGCAAAATGTTTCACTGAGCGCTTGCTGCCCCCAGAGAGAGGTCAGGCTGTGAGTGGATGTCTTGGCTACAAAGGCCCAGGTTTGTATGTTGAGCCTAAAACATGATAAAGTGTCAAAGTGGGGTCACGGAGCTCGTTTAGCTTCAGACCGCCGCTCTGTGATGGCGGACAATAACCGCTTTAGCACTTTAGCCCTGCCTTCGAGAAAAAAAGGCCATGTAAATCACCTCATTCTCGCCCACTTGTGTCTGACCAGGGCCTAGGTGAGGCCAACATGCTCACATTACAGGCCTGACACAGGTCTCCCTGGCTTGGGAGGGGGGTCTGGAGGAGGGGAAGGGATGGGGGGTGGAATAAGAAGATGCTGGAAGGAGCAGGGAGGGGAGGGAGGAGGCTTTGAGAGGATTCTTTATGCAGCTCTGTGTATTTCTTTCATGTTGTCCGGCCGGTAACTAAGTTGGCTTGCCGGGGGCTATGGCTAATTCACACCCTCAGATCAGGAGCATGAAATGAGAGCGCGGAGCAGACAGGGAAAGCCCTGGGGTTAATGATAGCTCTCCCCGCGCATACACCCAACACCATTTCATATAAATCTGCCCAAATGCTTTCATTTGAGATGATCCCCAGCATCTCCTGACAGCACACACACACACACATATACACACCAAACACATTCACATACATATAGCACTACGTTAGCACACAGCTATGTAGCTAATATGAACCACACATGCCAGACACAGTACAAACACTCCCCAAAATTTCACTAACAGGGTTAAGCTGCAGTCACATCCGAAATCTGCAGTTTGCGTCACCTTGAGAAACAGCCGTGACCAAGGCTGGAGCAGAAGATAAAAAATGGCTCCATTTTTGTGCACCTGGCAACCCGGCTTACCACAAACCTGCAAAATACAAAACTAACTACAACAGATAATTATATGTGAGAGCATCGCTCTTCCGCTCGACGTACTTTTATTTCTGAACAACTTTCTATTTTCTAAACATTTAAAGATGTTAAACAATCCACAAATGCTGCTCCAGATACACAATCTTCTGTTCACAGTGACGTTTATAGACTTTAGTACAACTGTGTCCTCTCCACCAGATACACATGGCTGTGAAGTATTTTTCTGATAAAAAAAAAAAAACATATTTCTAAAATGTTTTAGCTTTTAATGGGTTACGGTTGCCTTAAACACAATTAACAGAATACTGAAATGAGGACATGAGACCCTGCAAACAGAGAACTTTAGGAGTGTGGGACCACAGACAAACATAGAAATGATCTGCAAAAGCATGTAGATAACTGCCCTGAATGGCAGCACTTAGGCAAGCTGGCTAACTAGTCGTCTCCTGACTTATGAGCTTATCTAACTAGCAGCCTTCTGACTATTGTGTTATTTATCAAGAAGTCTCATGACTGGTGTGTGTTTTTAACTAGTAGTGTTCTGACTGGTGTGTTTATTTAACTAGTAGTCTTCTGACTATTGTGTTTATTTAACTAGTAGTCTTCTGACTATTGTGTTTATTTAACTAGTAGTCTAATGACTGATGTGTTTATTTAACTAGGAGTTTCCTGACTGATGTGCTTATTTATCTAGTAGTCTTCTGACCAATGTGCTTATTTATCTCGTAGTCTTCTGACTATTGTGTTTATTTAACTAGTAGTGTCGTGACTGGTGTGTTTATTTAACTAGTAGTTTCCTGACTGATGTGCTTATTTAACCAGTAGTCTTCTGACCAATGTGCTTATTTAACTAGTAGTCTTCTGACTATTGTGTTTATTTAACTAGTAGTGTCATGACTGGTGTGTTTATTTAACTAGTAGTTTCCTGACTGATGTGCTTATTTAACCAGTAGTCTTCTGACCAATGTGCTTATTTAACTAGTAGTCTTCTGACTATTGTGTTTATTTAACTAGTAGTGTCATGACTGGTGTGTTTATTTAACTAGTAGTTTCCTGACTGATGTGCTTATTTAACCAGTAGTCTTCTGACCAATGTGCTTATTTAACTAGTAGTCTTCTGACTATTGTGTTTATTTAACTAGGAGTTTCCTGACTGATGTGCTTATTTAACTAGTAGTCTTCTGACCGATGTGCTTATTTAACTAGTAGTCTTCTGACTGATGTGTTTGTTTAACAAGTAGTTTCCTGACTGCTGTGTTTATTTAACTAGTAGTCTTCTGACAGATGTGCTTATTTAACTAGTAGTCTTCTGACTGATGTGTTTGTTTAACAAGTAGTTTCCTGACTGGTGTGTTTATTTAACTAGTAGTCTTCTGACTGATGTGTTTATTTAACTAGTAGTCTTCTAACTGATGTGTTTGTTAAACAAGTAGTTTCCTGACTGGTGTGTTTATTTAACTATCAGTATTCTGACCGATGTGCTTATTTAACTAGTAGTCTTTTGACTGATGTGTTTGTTTAACAAGTAGTTTCCTGACTGATGTGTTTATTTAACTAGTAGTCTTCTAACTGATGTGTTTGTTTAACAAGTAGTTTCCTGACTGGTGTGTTTATTTAACTAGTAGTATTCTGACCGATGTGCTTATTTAACTAGTAGTGTTCTGACTGATGTGCTTATTTAACTAATAGTTTCCTGACTGATGTGCTTATTTAACTACTACTCCAATTCTGCTCAAACTGGAAATTCCATTGATGTTAATACACTTATCAAAGGATACGGGTTCAGCAGCTGTGACCTAAAGATTAGAGAAGGGGGCTTTTAACCAAAAGGTTGGTGGTTTGATCCCCTTAACAACAACACATGACTAAGGTGACCTAACCCACAACTGCTGCCCGAGTGCCATGGGTGGCTGCCCATTGTTCTGGGCACATGTATGCTTAAGGCCCTCTAGTGTGTGTATGTGTGCTTACGAGTGTGTTTACTGCACAGATGAGATAATTGAGACACAAATGAGATTAAAAAGAAAACACGTTTGATCTTAAATGGTTGAAATCTCGATATGAAAACAATAAACTAAATAATCATGAATGAAATATCAACAATAGTAATATTAGCCCGTTTAGAAAAGAAGTGGCTACTGATCCCACGTGGATAAATCTCTACACACACGGGACTAAGCCACATAAAAGCTTCTGCCAGGATGGCGGCTTTCTTTCTTTACAGCGACCAGCAAAACGAACAAATAAAAGTACAGTATAAGCAAAAAAAGAAAGAGAAAAAAAAGAAAAGCGTACAACTGTGAGGGCCTTTAAAAATCTTTTACTCCTCAGTTGAACAAGCTTGTGGATAAAGACTTTCCCCCCTCCTTCTCCCCCAAAAACCCTCTTTAAAGTTATTTCAAATTTCTCAGCAAGGCTTTGAGGAATCTGTTTGTTTGAGGGCAGCATTAGATGTGACCAGCGTTTTATTGTGACATAAAACCGCATTTCTTCCTCGGCAGATTAAAAATAAAATCGGTTAATAAGAAAAGCTGTCAGCGGCAGAAAACGGCTGACATAATCCGTTTATCCTCCAAGCAATAAAGATATTGGTCCTTGGGAGTCTATCTTTCCTCTTATGTTATTTCGCCCAAAACATTATCTTCTATGCATTCAGATGGATTAAGAAGTCATGTGGGAGATAGAAGGAAAATGACAGATACAAAAAAATATAATATCCTTTCAGTCCTGCTCACATGAAACTACACGTATGTGCACACAGGAGAGAGAGAGAGAGAGAGAGAGAGAGAGAGAGGAAGAGAAAAAGAAGCAGATAAAGACAGAGATAGAAGAAGAAAGAAAGGAGCTGGCTCAAAGGATGTAGGAGGGTTTGGATGCTGTGATCTGATGAGGAGTCTGAGAGGCCTAGAGGAGGAGTAATGCTCTCAGGCCCCACCCCTTTCCAGCATGGGCGTGGCTCTAGCGCCTCTTCCTCTTTTGCATCCTGTCAGGAAGTTCATCAACCACAAACCTGGTGAGCTTGTCTTGAATTCCTCATACAGCCATAACATTAAAACCACCTTTTATCAGCTCCACTGATCATGCAGGTTACAGACTGGAGTCCAACAGTTTCTCTGTATACATTATTAGCCCTCTTTCACCCTGTTCTTCAGGGATTGGGTATTATCAAGGTGGGTGGATCGTTCTCAGCACTGCAGCGACACTGATGTGGTGGTGGTGTGTATGTGCATATCAGACAAAGCTGCAGGATTGTTTGAACACTTCAGTGTCACTGCTGGGATGAGAATAGTCCAACAAACCAAACATATCAAGCCAACAGCATCACGGGATGCACAAATGAAGGACAAGAGGATCAACACAAGCTGTGCAGCAACAGCTACTGTCTATGACTTTACATCAACAAGGTGAACCAACAAGGTAGATCTCAGTGAGCTCCAGCACTGTCTGAACCACTCACACCAGAACACACTGACACGCCACCACCACATCTCTGTCACTGTAAGCCTGAGGATGGATGGATGGATAAATGGATGGATGGATCATCTCTGTCACTGTAAGCCTGAGGATGGATGGATGAATGGATGGATGGATGGATGAATGGATGGATCATCTCTTTCACTGTAAGCCTATGAATGGATGGATCGATGGATGAATGGGTGGATCATCTCTGTCAATGTAAGCCTGAGAATGGATGGATGGATGGATGGATGGATCATCTCTTTCACTATAAGCCTGAGGATGGATGGGTGGATGGATGGATCATCTCTGTCACTGTAAGCCTGAGGCTGGATGGATGGATGGATGGATGGATCATCTCTGTCACTGTAAGCCTATGAATGGATAGATGGATGGATGGATAATTTCTGTCACTGTAAGCCCTGAGGATGGATGGATGGATGGATGGATCATCTCTGTCACTGTAAGCCTGAGGATGGATGGATGGATGGATGGATCATCTCAGGTAGGAGTCCGAATGTCACTGTCTCTACTAG
>BRDA01082728.1:39864-75534 GCA_036984385.1 Crenuchus spilurus | reverse complement strand
CAAGGTAGATCTCAGTGAGCTCCAGCACTGTCTGAACCACTCACACCAGAACACACTGACACGCCACCACCACATCTCTGTCACTGTAAGCCTGAGGATGGATGGATGGATAAATGGATGGATGGATCATCTCTGTCACTGTAAACCTGAGGATGGATGGATGAATGGATGGATGGATGGATGAATGGATGGATCATCTCTTTCACTGTAAGCCTATGAATGGATGGATGGATGGATGGATCATCTCTGTCAATGTAAGCCTGAGAATGGATGGATGGATGGATGGATCATCTCTGTCACTGTAAGCCTATGAATGGATAGATAGATGGATGGATGGATAATCTATGTCACTGTAAGCCCTGAGGATGGATGGATGGATGGATGGATCATCTCTGTCACTGTAAGCCTGAGGATGGATGGATGGATAGATGAATGGATGGATCATCTCTGTCACTGTAAGCGTGAGGATGGATGGATGGATGGATGGATGATCTCTGTCACTGTAAGCCTATGAATGGATGGATGGATGGATGGATCATCTCTGTCACTGTAAGCCTGAGGATGGATGGATGGATGGATGGATGGATCATCTCTGTCACTGTAAGCCTGAGGATGGATGGATGGATGGATGGATGGATGGATCATCTCTGTCACTGTAAGCCTATAAATGGATGGATGGATGGATGGATAGATGGATGGTTGGATCATCTCTGTCACTGTAAGCCTGAGGATGGATGGATAGATGGATGGATGGATCATCTCTGTCACTGTAAGCCTATAAATGGATGGATGGATGGATGGATGGATAGATGGATGGATGGATCATCTCTGTCACTCTAAGCCTGAGGATGGATGGATGGATGGAAGGATGGATAGATGGATGATCTCTGTCACTGTAAGCGTGAGGACGGATGGATGGATGGAAGGATGGATGGATGGATGATCTCTGTCACTGTAAGCCTATGGATGGATGGATGGATGGATAATTTCTGTCAATGTAAGCGTGAGGATGGATGGATGGATGGATGGATAATTTCTGTCAATGTAAGCGTGAGGATGGATGGATGGATGGATGGAAGGATGGATGGATGATCTCTGGCATCCAAAGTTTAACATTTCCAAACTATGATCATGTGCTCTTAATGGCAAATCTTTCAAGCTAACAAAGTGTACTGGTCCATTAGAAGTCCATCATTTTGTACTCTGCTATTCACACAGTGCATTTGAAGCCAAACAGGAAGTGAAAATATCACAGGAATTGTATATAATGACGGTCAGTGTGTTGGGAGCACCCTGTTTCCGAATAAAGTGCCCTGAACCGAATTGTGAGGGTCTGGCAGGGTGAAGATGGGCGGGAGAGGAGCTGGGCAGGATGGTTGTCAGCTGACGTGTCTTGGAGAGCTCGTGCCTGAGAACCGGGAGCCTGTTGTGTTTAATCAGGACGGCTGGGCTGGTAATGAATTTTGATTATGTCTCTAAACGGAGGCTGCTTGTGAGGAAGTGGAGGGGGAGTTGGGTCAGAAAAGAGAGAGTGAGAGTGTGTGTGAGAGAGAGAAATATTAATGTCTTCCCAGATGATGCATGAAACCCTGGTGTGTAATTTCCCTCACTTGCCTTGTCTGCCACCAGATTGTTAGCACTTCATCATTAGCGAGGGAACTTTTTGCATCTCCATTCATCTTTCCGTAAGGGCACGCTCTTTGATTAATGCTGATCTTGATTCATTAGTTTATCATCACTGTGGTTTTAAGTGATCATTGCATATCCATCATCTGGCAGCAGAGAGAGAGAGAGAGAGAGAGAGAGAGAGAGAGAGAGAGAGGAAACACAGGCCTACCTAAAACAGCCACAAAGCTGAGCATTGGGGGTTGGGGTGGGGGGTCTCTCTGGGAGGGCAGTGGAGTTACTAATAACTCAGTGTGTCTCTAGTCCGTCCCCCCATACTCAATGAGACGCAATTGTCTCCTCGTGTCTTCGAACACCCACCTATTAAAATGTCATCACTTTCATTTATAAAAAAGCCAAAAGAGCTGAAAATGCACAAAACACTCCTTTTGATTAAGAGCGGTTGGCTATGGAGGACCTCGGTGCACATTAACAAGCCTAGAGAGAGCCAATGGATAATTCACTGTGCAAATACGGATGGGTCAGCGTTTGAATGGTCATATGCCTTCATAGAAAAGTTAAAAACAGATCACACATTTAAAACTGGCCCTGCTTTTTTAATTCTGAAATTTGATGATTTTAAGTGCTGTCACATCGATTCAGACTCCAGGTGCCCATCTGTGTGTGGTTACACTTCCTATAAATGTCATGTCTATGATAACATTTGTAACACATTATGATGCATTCATAAGGCACAATAAACACGACTATAAATATTTATAAAAAATGACTAACAGGCCCTGAGTGGCTCAGCGGTCTCAGGTGCTATTACTATGATTTGAGGATCACGAGTTTGCCATCAGCGCCGGGACCTGCGAGAGCAGAATTGGCCATGTTCTCTTGGCACTCTCTCCCCAGCACTACTAAGTAATGTCGGCTGACTCAGGCATTTGTCAGGTGATTCATCAGAACTGGGGATCCCTAAAAGAGGCGGAGCTTGACTTCACATGCATCGGAGGAGGCCTGTGTTAGTCTGCACCCTCCTAGAGTCTGAGACATTACAAGTGATGGGAAGAGTCAACGAATGGGCGGGTCGATTGACTACCAAACTGCTGGGGATAAAATGTATTTAAAATAAATACATAAAAGGTTATAGCCATGTTTACTGTGCATTATCAATTATCATAATGTATCATAAGCTGTGTTCTTACTATATTTAACCTTTCATTTATTTTTATTTAACCTTAAACTTAACCAGGCAAGAGCAAATTCTTATTTACGATGGCAGCCTGGCAAGCAGGAAGTGCTAATGGACAAGGACATTACAGAACATAGACAACATAGGAGAGGAGGGGAGAAAGAAAAATCAATCAATAAATAAAAAATAAAATGAAAAATAAGCAAAAATCAACAAATTATCAAAACTGGAAGTTAATGGATAAAACTGATCAGTATCAATAAAAATACCTCATATATATTTGTTAAAAAGAGATAAAAGGTTCCAGTTTTAATGTTTTTTGTTCTACTTCCAGTTGTGTGCATCTGTGTTTGTCTGCAAGACTTTAAGTGTGATGTAAAGCTGTGAGCGGGTGTTGTATACACACTGCCTGTGTGGTGGGATTTGTCCTAGAAGACTCTTATAAATGAGTGTAAATCATCGTATTTTGTCACAAATGTGTAAAGAGGATAAAGAGCCATGTGCTCTAAAAGGGGCATTTGTAATAAAACAGACAGCAAAATGATACAGAACATCCAGCTTCTGTAGTGCACCTTTACATGCCCATCGGTAAACTGCATCACCATCACCAAACAGAGGGACCAGAGTGATTTTGGAAGTCTGAGGAAATAATGTTTACGAGCTGCAACACAAAACAACAAACAATAAACATGCAATAATTACAAGCCCTCATAAATACAAAATACCAAACACTGCTTGTCTAACCAGACCAAGACACATTATAGAAGGACAATGTGATGTTGGTTAGTATTGGGGTACTGAGTGATATTTAGCAGCAGATTACAGTGTTTATAGCAGCAGTTTTATTATCATTTTAGCAGCAGTTTTTAGTACAATGTGCAAACACAGCGCTGTGCAAATGTTAAGAGCCTTGAGAGTCAGACTGTGTGTGCTATGGAGTCTGACAGCCTGAGGGATTAAACTGTTGGACAGTCTAGCAGTGAAGGTCTGAATGCTGTGGTATCTTCTACCAGAAGGCAGCAGGTGAAGAGACCATGTGATGGACGTGATGGGTCCTCCACAATGCTGAGATCTTTCCAGATGCAGTGCTTGTTGTAAATGTCTGTGAGAGATGGGAGAGAGACCCCAATGACCTTCTCAGCCATCCTCATTAAATGCTGGAGAGTCTTGCAGTCAGATGCAGTGCAATCCCCAAACCAGACAGTGATGCAGCTGCTCAGGATGCTCTCTATGGTTCCTCTGTAGAAGGTGGGGAGGATGGGAGATGGCAGATGAGCTTTCCTCAGTCTTCTCAGAAATTAGAGACGGTGTTGGGCTTTACGCATTTTTATAAATATTTATAATGTCGTTTGAATGCATTATATTGTGCTATGCATGTGTTTTATAGACATGATGTTACCACTTTCTCCAGAGCACCCAGACAGCTTGGGCCTTCAAGCTTCTTAACGGCTCAATCAAGATTATATCCATCCATCTTGTAGCCCTTTAACTCTTTTCCATTCAACTGTACAAAGCATACAACAGGTTAATATTAATAAATAGTGGTACAAATGTACTATAAAACGTAACATGTTGCCATAGTCGTCCTCAAAACTCTGCACTTCTCCATTCTTCTCCTCTCAGCTGACCTTTCTTATGCAGGCCTGTAGCTTTCAGGCATGATTATCACTCTACAGAAGAGATTTCATGTTGTGAGAACAATTTGCGGCTCATTCTGACTGAGTCCGCAGATCTGGAGAGGAGTCATATGTCTTATCAATATTGGAGCTCGTCATTAAAGAGGGATTTTCAGCAGACAGTTGAGGCCAGGTGAGAAAGCTTAAGAGGAAAAAACGGTAGAGTACCACTTACCTTGACAAGGATGAAAGATCACCTACCAGCACATTTTCACAAACTATGATAGCTTCATGCACCGGACATATTTCTGGTTTTTGAAGTTAAATTTAAGATGTTTTAAAGGCTTTTTAAGATCATTATGAATGCAATTTAATTTCACATCCATACTGGAATGTACAAAGGACATGAACGAAACCCAGGAATGCTTGTGAAATAAATGAATTTGTTCACATTTCCATGTTGGCTTAAATCTAAAAATCTAGAGTTTTAACTTTATTAGGATGGAGGTGTCATGTTAGGGTCAGATTTTAGTGAGGGCCCAAACATCTGAGAAATCAGAACATCATGAAAACGTTTGGATACTGTTTGAACATGTATTATTGACTGAACAGAGTCATTAAACATAGTATGTATGACTTACCTGTTTCTTATAGAAGTGGAGGTGCACTAATCACTTTATAGGCTTGGAAGGGCCTATGGGGGGCAGGAACAGGGGAGCTCAGAAAACCTGCAGGGAAGAAAGAAAACAATGTTATTGACATGCAGCTTTATAATCATTAAGAATATGTTCCGGTAAATAACACATGCATGTAAAATACAGATACGTACTGTAGAGGTGACTTTACATGTTATAGTGACTCTGATAAGCCTTTATTTCGTCATTAGCTTTTTGGTTTAGTCCGGGGCGGGGCTAAGGCCTTCATAAGAGGTAGAGATTGTTGAAAAAGACAGCTGGATGGGAAGAATTGTATGTATGCTGCTATGGAGCTAACAATGATGCCTATTTCTGCTTTGAAGGGGGTTAAATGGTGTTCGTTGAATAGACAGAGTAAGTGAAGTCTGTATATAGTGTTTTGTTTATGTTTTGTCAGTTTTTTGTTGGAAATGTTTTGTGGCATGTCGTCATGAAGACCTTCTCATCTATCAATTTCAATGAGACGCCTTTAACACTGGTATCCCTGGTATTGCCAGATATTTAGGCATTTTTGTAGAACAGTGATACATTTTTTAGCATTTGGTAGACGCTCTTATCCAGAGTGTTTTGTTTACATTAAGAGAATGATCTCAGCTAGTACAGACAGGTTAGAGTCCAAACTACTCTTCAGTTCAGACACTGTTAGAACTAAACCATCACTAATACCTAGAAAGAAGGAAAGATACACAATTATACACAATATAAGAGCTTTACATACATTACAATAAGTGTTTAAACTAGTGCTGCTTAAGTGCTCCACAAAGAGATGCTCTTCAGTCTGTGTGAGAAGACTGTGAGGGACTCTGCTGTTAGAACAACCAGTGGGAGTTTGTTCCACCACCTGGGTGCCAGGACAGAGAAGAGTCTTGATGCCAGTCTTCCACGTGTCTTGAAAGTTGGCAGGTCAAGCCGAGCTCTACCAGACACTTGAAGAGTTTGAGGTGCAACTCGAGACTTGACCGTTGCCATTAGGTTGGCAGGGGCTGGTCCATTACTTGCTGTTTAAGTGAGCATCACTTTTGGTGTAATGTTACAGAGAATTAATAGACATCTGCTTGCCAAAAAATAAACCCAATGATATGGGACATTCACAGTCATATCATACTATTATGATCACCTTCTTAATATTAAGAACAAACACCCTTGGCTCAGAGTGTTCACTCAATGGTGATCCCTGCCACTTGCTCCTGTGTTTATTATAGAGGTTAACTGGTCCACTGTGGTGTGTTGATTACTCTGTACCACTCACCGGAGTCATATTTCTCCTCTGGCATTAATGTTATGCCATTGGGAGGCACTGAGAAGTGCAGCTTCACTACGGCAGCTTCTTCTTCACTACGGTGGCTCTAGAACATCTTACAAAGTTAGCGGTTTCTGAGAAGCTACCACCACCATGCTTCACAGGGGTACCCTATTATAAGGCCCTTTTGGACATCAGTTAAATCACATCCTTTGCCCATAATGATGGTTTTACACTCTGCTACATGCTGGTTTTATACTCTGCTATGTCATTTCTACTGTAGTTTATAAAGTGGATCAAAGTATCTAGGAACCTTTAATTAGTAATTAATAATTTCCTGTTTCCCTGGGGTATAAATATGGCATCACACAAAGGCCTGTTTCTCTTATTCACTCTTAAACATGGGAAAGACAAGAGAACACACTATTCAAGTAAGGCAGATGTGTGTTGACCTTCATAAATCAGGCAGTGGCTACAAGAAAATAGCCACTCACCTCCAGATGCCCTTATCTACAGTCAGAGCAATCATCAAAATGTTCAAAACATCTGGAACTGTGACAAACAAGCCTGGAAGAGGACGCAAATGTATCTTGCCACCACACACAGTGAGAATGATGGTACGAGAAGTAAAAAGTTCTCCAAAGCTCACTGTAAGAGAATTGAATCAAATGGTAGCATCTTGGGGTTATGAGATCTCCCAAACAACCATCAGTTTGGGAGGCATGCATGGATAAAGCCTTTTCTGAGTTATACTCATAAGCGTAAATGGGTGGAGTTTGCCAAGCGGTCCTGGTATTTTAACTGGGACTGAGTGCTTTGGTCAGATGAGACCAAAAAAGAGCTTTTTGGCAACAAACACTGTAAGCGTAACACCAAGGATGAGTACGCAGAAAAACACCTCATGTCCACTGTTAAGTATGGGGGAGGATTGGTGATGCTGTGGGCCTGTTTCTCTTTTTTTGCATTGTTGTCCTATATTATTTTTCTTAAAAAAGAATTTATTAGAAGCAAAAGAACACATTTTCAGGGGTGCCAATAATTATGGAGGGCGCTGTATTTATACATGCAGCAAACCCGGTCACATGGCATCAGTGACATCCTGCGCCAAGTTCATTCCAAACCAGGAGTGGGCATACAGTAATGTTCTGATATGACTGTAGTGTTGCAGTATTAAGTGCTAATTGTGCACTAAATTTGTATTTATTTTGTTTACAAATGGACATGTTCATGGCCATATGTTGTATTATTACATTTGTGTGGATTATAATTTTGCGAGTCATAAGCAAACGCTGAAAAATTAGGGAAACCTGTGTAGAAGGACTAAACAAGCTCACTCTGAAACTGTGAAAAGATTAAACACCATATTCAACTGTAGGCTCATAATTAGAATAAAACATTAATTTTCCAGCACCGAATGAAAAGAAATCTCAATCAATCCAAAAGAGAAAGGATGAACCTTCAAAAACGTAATAACTAGAGACTCAGTTAAATTAATTGGCTAATGATGTCTGCAAAGAATTAGTCAGGAAATGTATAATTATCCTTTATTATTTCCAAGTGAAGCACAATATGCAGTTTTAAAAGAAAGCTGTAAGAAATATATGCCTGACCCTGCCTGATCAAAATCTACAACAACTGCACATCAACATCATAACTTATCATCTTTAACCTTGAACCTGTTGTCTCATTCAGTGAAGAAACTAGAATTTCACTTGGGTTTTGACAGAACTAGTCCTCCACTGCAGCTCCATCCCTCGGCTAGGGATGAATGGACTTTAATTGACTTCTGGGGATCTGAAAAACAGACCCTGTTCCACAGCGTTGCACAGAATACCTTCACTCCTGATTTCATTTTGGGTTTTATTTACTTACGTTTGCTAAAGAATCTCTCAAATAGAGCAACTAAAGGTCCTTCAGAAGCTCTTTTGGAGGTCAGGGAAGCTTCCAGAAAGATTTGGTTAAAAAATAAGTTTGAAATGTCCCTAATTTTGGTGAAACCAACAGACTCACCATATTAAAAGAGCTCCTTTATTAAATCTTTTCACTGTGTAAGACCTTGTCGATGAATTCAGTGACAGAATATAATTTTGTTATGATGGCGGTGAAAACGAATCACATGACCATTAACACGACTTCCATTTTTACCCAAATTATTCAAATAATTTCTAAATTAGCAAAGCTGCAACTATTCAGGAATAGATTACTGGACCACACAAAACATTTAGTTGAATAGGTTAAGCATCCTTAAGCTCCATGAGGTTCATTACAGCCTATCAGAATAAAAGTATCTTAAATAATAAAAGTTTTATCTTAATACACTCATGTTTTCAGTAGAAAGAGGCAGATTTGTATCTATGACTGAACTGTTTTAAGTAGTAGATCACCAGTGCATCAAAAAGTACACTCTTAGGAGGGGCCCCTGAGTGGCTCAGCGGGCTAAGACGTTGACACTATGATCAGAGGATCGTGAGTTTGAATCCCGGTCATGCTGTTTGCCATCAACAGCCGGGGCCCAAGAGAGCAAAAATTGGCAGTGGAGTGGAAGTGGTAGATGGTGCTCTCTCTCTCTCTCTCTCTCTCTCTCTCTAACATTGCAATGTCTGCTGGCTCAGGCCTCTACTGATTGGTCCATTCAGTGCTGGGAATCCTGCGCTTTCCTCCAAGTGTGTAGGCTCCCCAGTGACGGTGTATCAGCGGTAGTTCAAAAAGAAGCGGTGGCTGCTTCACACTCAACAGAGGAGGCTTGTGCTTGACTTCACCCTCCTAGAGTCAGGGACACTGCAAAAGTGATGGGGAGAGTCCTAACGGAGGGGATGGGCTAACTGGCTACTACTACATTGGGAAGGGGTAAAAATTTGCAAAAATGTAGAAATAAAATGTAAAAAAAAGTGCACTCTTAAAAGGGATGGTTCTTCATGGGTTCTTTAATAAAACATACAACCATGAACACTCAAGCATAGTTAAAAGGTTCTTTCCATGGAGAAAGGGTTCTGCTGTAGTTACAATGTCAAGCTTGTAATAATAGAGGAACCCTTTTTGCTATACAGAACCATTTTCAAAATACATCTATTTTAGAACCATCTACAGGACATTCCTCATCAATCTGAAGAACCATTTCATCATACAAAGAACCCTTTGGGTTATTTGAGTGTTCGTGGTTATTTATAAGCATTTTCTTTACTAAAGAACCCTAAAACAAACTTCTGTTTTAAGAGTGTGCAGTGCTCTGGGCAGCTGTGGCATGATGGTTTCAGTCTGTGAGCAGAAGGATGCTGGTTCAGGGCATGACTTGAGCGAGACACCTAGTCTCAAACTGGTCCTCGGGCATCGTGGATGTGAATGTTAGTGTCTCACTGCACGGATGCGTTAAATGCGGAGGTCAAATTCCGTAGTGTGTACGTTTGTCTCTCCAAAGAAAGATCAGACTGGTCCAGACTGTGGTCTTCTGGCTCTGTGTGGACATGAAAACTGCACAGTAAAGCAGGACATGAATAATTTGGGTGAATTTTGGTGTTGGAGACATTTAACAGACAAACAAATGGATTCTCGACCAAATCAAAGCTCAACTTTCACTAGAAGCCCAGAAAACCAAACTGAAAATCTCTTATTTTGGACAAATATTAGAAGATCCAGCTCACTTGATGAAGAGTAGAGCTTCAAATCGATGCATCATTAACATGAAAAACAATGTAAACTGTCCGAGTTCCTCTTTACGCTGGGATGGAAGTGGATGACGGATGTAAATCTGTTGGATCCGAGCCGTGAAAGAGGTTAAACAGTTTGCCGTAAGGGCTCAGGCGTCACCTGGGTTAGACGGCGCTTCTCGTGGAGGCAGCCTGCGTAACAGAAGTTGATATACAAGTGACGTGAGTACAAAGCGGCCATGACACCTGGGCTGTACATCCTCCTCCAGTGTCTGAGTGGCGGCTTCGCTGCCTCCGTTCCACATGGGAACACATGCGGCAAGCGGGAACTTAATGGAAAATTCAAATGGAGCCCATCTTTTTGCGTATGCCACCGTAACATAATGTCACCTCAGCACCAGAATTACAGACACAACCCGATAACAGAGGGTTTGAGTCCTGGACGAGGGCAACAGGGGGAGAAAAGAAAAAAATCCCCACTCCTGTGGATTCGTTGTGGCCTGAAGAGCAAGGCGTATCAGTCCTGGGCCGAACAGACACGGACTTACGGCCCCAGCAAACTTAATGAGCACTCAGCCCCACTTAACACCGAGTGCGACCAGATAGGCCTCCTAATATCCTCGCAGCTAGTCAGGAGCCCGTCCCATAATGCTGTCATTTCATTTTAGTAATCCCTGCTATTACTATAAGGTTTAACGGGGCGGTTGCAAGGTTACCGGTGTAAAAGTAGCGCCGTCAGCCCTCTATACTACAGCATTAGCTAGGATATCATTATGCATTAGATTGTCATATGCCAGCATCTCATTGGCCTTCGTAATTGATGGGAAATGACACGCAGTGGCCCGGAAAATAAAAAATGTAAAAAATCCATACATTTTTGCATTTTCCTCATCACGAAGCCATAAAATTTGGACATTGTTGGCGGATTATGCACGATATATACGTGTGGTATTACCGAGTCAAAAGATATACAGAACAGGACAGTGGTGCATAAATTGCACATTAACAATACAAAACAGTTCATTTTTTTCAGCTCAAGTCATTATCTATGGAGATTATTTAGCACTATCAAAAGCCTCTGTCTTCTAAAACCAGTGTAACGTTCAAAGCTACGGCTTTTGATTTCTGCCAAAACAGCCACCCTCTCTTTCTCTTTCTCTCCCTCTCTCTCTTGGATGTCTCCATACATAAATAAATGCCATCTGATGATGTGATGAGTAGATGCATCTACGCGGCTGAAAGAATCTCATTTGATCTCTTTTTTTCCCTCTTTTCTTTTGAGAAATCAGAGATTTATTTAAATCTATGATTGACACAAGGTTGAATAAAATACCCCCCATACTCTGTTTTTTTTTTCCCTTAGCCATGACGCCCAAAAGCGAGGCTGCGCCCCCTCTCTCTCTCTCTCTTTTGCTCCATCTCTTCCCTCTTCTTCAGCTCTCCTCTAATGCACCCTAATCCCAGCTGAAGACAGACGTGCACTGTGAGTGTGTGTGTGTGTGTGTGTGTGTGTGTAAGGAATATCTCTTTGCTTTTTCTGCCTCAGTTCATTATTTTTCTTTCTTGTCACTTAGTGTGATAGGTTGGACAGAGGCGCGCAGATGAGTACTGAAGACACAGTCACAGGGCCTTAATCTAGTCTTTAATGCGTGACTTCAGAGATGTCATTTATCTTGTGACTGCAGCAGGCGTCCACAAAACTTTATCTCTAATAATATATTGATGGATTAAAGGGGTCAGGCTGGAGACCAGGCAAGAAAAATTGCTTATTGACATCAAAATACAGTGCCCCCAAAAACCTGATAAACATAGGGGACAGGAGAGTGGGAAGTGGGTGAGTGAGAGAGAGAAAGAGAGAGAGGCAGTGACAGAGAGATGAGAGAAGGGGAGGCATTGTGACCGTTTGTGCCTGGTGATTTTCCTCCATCAGAGAAGCCTCCGGTGGTCCGGGCCCTTTGCGTGATAAACCCGCCGGTGGCTACAGTGCTCTCGAAACACTATACACTCACACACACACACACACACAGGAAAGAAAAAGGCGGACGATGCTGCTCCAGCAGCCGCCGGGGGAAAAGCCGTCTGCCGCAGGACTCCTCCACATTTATCTCAGCCCTGCCTTTTCTGCACACACATACACTCCCACACACACCTTATTAAACACTCTTAAGTAGAGGGAGAGGGCCGGGGCACTTGTGCTGGGGCTAACAAGACAGGGGGAGTGTAAAGAGAGCCTACCGTGGGAGCCATTCATGTACTTTTCCCCCTACAGCAAATAAATCATATTAAAAGAGGGAGCATTTTAACCCTTTCCGCCCCTGACGCCCATTGTGTGAGAAGCTGGGGAGGGAAGTATATTAAAACTCAGCTTTTCTCCTCATTAGAAATGTCTGATAGAGCTACTTTTGACATGGAACCCAGGTAATATATGGCCTCTCACTGGGCATTTGTAATAAAGCTTCACTTTTTTGTAGGCCCAGTGCCTTATTACCCAGATTGGCATTTTCCCCCCCAGATCACTTTTTGATAAATCGGTGCTTAAAAAAGTGGCAAAGAAATCCAAGAGTGCCTTCCCCCCTGTTCGCCTTCCCAAGCCCTCGCGTGAAAAATGCATCTGAGCACTGTGGAAGGCACCTCCAATCCCAAATAGTGTCAATCCCACCCCCCTCTTCACTGCCTCTCTCGACTGCAAGTCCACTAAAATTAATACACTTTTACCATTACAAGATAAAGCTGGGGGACATATTACAGCAGGCATATCTGCAAGCCTGTAATACTACAGAGTCAGCATTCAATAAAAGACATTTGCAAGCGTGCGCTTCTCGCGACAACGGCGGCGAAAGATTTAAAAGCTGCTAAATTAGGCGCGGCTTGCCGAGCGAAAGGTGCCGGGTAAGCAGACCCACTCTTACTTAAAATGACAGAGTTGTTTATGAGGGGGTCGCCTCCCTCTCGCCCTGCTGATGCAACGGAGGGACAGTTTATGATGCGCTCACAGGGTTATTTAGGCTCAAACAGTGTGCATAATGTTGCCTAACAATCAACAGCCGTAACTCAAACTGGTCTTGAACAGACCCTGTGCTTCATACGGGCCCAACGGGCCACCCTGAGCACTACTGATTGCTTTTTTTTTTCTTGGTATCCACCCGCCTTCTTTAAGCTTTCAACCAAAGCGATCATATGATTTATTGAAACCCTGGTTTATTTATTTATTTCCTACATCTCAGAAAGACAAGAATTCACTTAATCATCTCTGTGGAAGAACAGAACAGGCAGGGTAGGTAGGAGGGGGCAGGACGGATCCACTCGGGGCCGTCCAAATGTTTGACGATTCTTCCCAAAGGCAAGAACACAGATGCATGTGCAATAACCTTTTCTCGCATTATTGCTTCACTTTTTTATGACCCAGCACAAGTACCAATGGAGCCATTAAAAATGTAATCCTGCTGCACGTACATAAAACATATCAACCGTTATACTACAGCTGTCCGCGGCCGGCGTGGAAGTCAGGGGGAAAATGGTGAAGGAGGAGAGAAAAGAGAATAAAGTGATTTTTTTTCCTGCTTTAACAGCAGTGGTAGAAAAACAAATCCTCCAGTCAGGCCTCGTCCATCAATCTCTCTACGTCTCAGATACTTTGTAGTCTTATGGCCAGTCTAGCCTGCAGTAATGGGCTCTACATAGCAAAACAAGGCCTCCAGGATCACTTTATAGAAGTTTTAGGACTTTACAGAATCATCATCATCATCACAGTCATCCTCATCACCATCATCGTCACTTTCATCCTCAGCATTCTCATCTTCATTTTCATCATTATTACCATCACCCTCATCATCATCATAACCATCTTCCTAATCCCCATCATCACCCTTATCATCATCATCATCCTCTCCATCTTCATTATCATCCTCATCACCATCATCTCCCTCATCATTATCATCATTGTCACTTTCATCCTCAACATCTTTATCGTCTTCATTATCGTCATTATCACCATCGTCGCCCTCATCAACATCACCCTCATCATCACCATCACCATCATCCACATCACCCTCAACATCACCATCATCATAACCATCATCCTAATCCCCATCATCACCCTTATCATCATCGTCATCCGCTCCATCTTCATTATCATCCTCATCACCATCATTACCCTCATCAACATCACCCTCATCATCACCATCACCATCATCCACGTCACCCTCAACATCACCATCATCATAACCATCATCCTAATCCCCATCATCACCCTTATTATCATCTTCATCCTCCTCTCCATCTTCACTATCATCCTCATCATCATCATCACCCTCGTTATCATCACCATCATCATCATCACCATCATCACCCTGATCACCACCATAACCATCATCCTCAACATCATCATCATCACCACTACCACCATCATCTGCATCCTTATCATCCTCATCCTCGTCATTCTCATCCATTGCCATTATTGTTGCCATCCTCATCATCACCATCACCTCTCTCATCATGCTCAATGGCATCCTAATCATCATCATTATCATCACCGTCCTCATCAACATCATGCTCCTTACCATCATCACCATCACCTTCATCCTCATCATCACTTTCATCATCCTCAACATCATCCCCATCATCCTCATCATCACTTTCATCCTAATTACCATCAACATCTCTCTCATCATGTTCATTACCATCGTCATCATTATCAATTGAATTTCTTAGTCACATCACATTACACAGGTGTAAAAGGTGAGTGACCATCTTTGGTGTGTGGTCTCTTACAGTATTTAATAGAAAAAATATATCATTTGTAAATTATATACAATAAACAGTGATATACACATTTCTAGACACAAGTATTGCACAGATCTACATATATCATCATTTTTCTCCCATCATCACGACCACCATCATCATCATCACCCTTATGATCATCCTCATAATCATATTGTCATCATCCTTATTGTCCTCCTCCTTGTCATCATCATTAGACCTCACATGGGGAAAAGTTTCGCAACCAGATTCTCATTTAAGGCTGTTCTTGGAACAGCTGATTAAATCAGAACAGCAGCGTGTCACCTGAAGGACAACCGCTGCTCATAATCACCCAACTGATCCTGCAGGTCAAAGAGCCGTGGGATCATAAACCCGGGTAACGATCGTGTTTGTGACCATCTTAAACCAGGCGCTGTAAACACATCAACAATAGTGGTAAAAAAATAACGCACACACATCATGACCACTGATGGATGACGGACCCGAACGGCAGCATCAACACTGCTGTCCGTGGCCAGTCCTTCAATATAAAGCATGCGCTCCCCCCTCCCTCTCATCTTGATGGGCACTTTATCTGGAAGAGAATAAATGGAACCAAAGCGGAAGAATAATACTAACAAAATGGGCCTGGACGTCCACCGGGGAGCAATAAAAAGGAGAGCAATTTCCACGATAAATAATTCCCCCTCTTTACTTTGTTGGCAGACCCAAACACAGCGTGCCTGGGCCATCGGGGTTGACACACAGTAATCTAGCTTTGGGGCGTGGGTATATTAATGCCATTTCCATATTCAGCGCCCTACCCCCGTACTCAGGGCCCCCTTGCCCCCTTCGGAGCCGCGCAGGCCGCTTCTAGGCCTGGGAAATACCCCAGAGTCCCACAGCCGGCGCTGCGTAATTCCAACACAGCTCATTATTTAGCATGTCACCGCTATTTTACATGTTAAAGCACCTCCACTGCCATCTAATTTATTGCAGGAATATCAAATGGGCCAAAATGGAATGGGGTCACCTGCGTCCGTGTGGCACAGGAAATAAATATATATACAGTCAGTCAAGTCAAGGTGAAAACTTGTGTCAGCAGGATGGCTTTTTCTCCAAAGTGGGGAGGGTTAAAGTCCCAAATAAATATGGAGAACAATGAGAGATCACACGGCAGGCATGAAGCTGTTTGCATTTTACTCTTTCAACTATTTCCTCATTTTTTCCAAGTCAAATTCAGGTTATATCGTTCTTCGTCTACTCGCCCCCCCCCCTCGTTTTGAACGCAAAAAAAGGGCAGCAACTTTGAGAAGGCTGAGCAGGCTTTGATGAGATTCAGCAGTAATTATATTTTCCCGAAAGTAACAATAGGAACAACAACAGCAGCAGGGCTAATCCGTCAGCGAGAAGGCCCACTTCTGCTTCCTGCTGACAATGATTAGCTCTAATCTACGCCGCTACGCTGTTCGCCGGAGAAATGCACTTCTAAACACCACTGTGTCTGTGTTTTGTTTCTTCCCCCTTCTTCTCTTTTTCTGTCTCGCTTCTCCCTCTTTCTTTGTGTGCCCGTGTTGAGGGCGAATCAATAGAAGCTAGCGTCTGGAAGTGCTCCGCCGTGACTGGTCAGCACAATTCGAGATGCATCACGTTAATAGATGGCTTGTTCATCAATATGCACTCGGCATTCTAATCTGTTCCCTATTTATCACCTTCAAGTGGAGGCTGTACAGTATCCCGATTACAGACACAAGTTGAGTTAGCAAAAGAAAGTCTCATTAGTGAAAGGCTTTTATTAAAGCTCAGTGATGAAAAGTGGGGAACTTTTGGCTTTGGCCATATTAGACCTGGACTATTGAGACATTTTGCTGAATGACTTTACACCAATCAGCCATAACATTCAAGTTAACAAGGCTAAGATGCTCTGTGTGCCACCAAACCAGCTCTGAGCCACCGAGCCATGGACGATGTTAGCAGCAGATCCGTTAACTGCACACTTATTGACCAATGAGCAACCTAGCCTATAGTGGTGGGCAGCCCTATCCATGGCACCCAGGCAGCAGTTGGGGGTTAGGTGCCTTACCTTGCTCAAGGGTACTTCAGTCATGTTCTGTCAGTTCATGGGATTGAACCAGCAACCTTATCACAAGACAAGTTCCAAAACCAAGGTGGAACTTGATGTTCCAGTACATCCCATAGATAGGGATCCCAATTGAGGAATCCACTCTCAGTAGGAACTGATTACTGTTGACCAGGATCACCTCACAAGTCTTGCCACTTTAGAAATGATCCAATCCAGGATCCCGAGTGGCTCAGCGGGCTAAGAATGTGACACTACGAACAGAGGATCGTGAGTTTGAATCCCGGTCATGCTGTTTGCCGGGGCCCAAGAGAGCAAAAATTGGCAGTGCTCTCTCTGGGCGGGTAGATGGCGCTCTCTCTCCCTATCACTCATACATTACAACGTCCACTGGTTCAGGTGTCTCCTGATTGGTCCATTCAGAGCTGGGAATCCTGCGCTTTCCTCCGAGCACGTTGGCTCCCCAGTGATGGTGCATCAGCGGTAGTTTGAAAAGAGGTGGTGGCCACATCACACGCATCTCACACCCTCCAAGAGTCAGGGACAGTGCAAAGTGATGGGGAGAGTCCTATCGGAGGGGATGGGCTAATTGGCTCCTACTACATTGGGAAGGGGATAAAAATTTGCAAAAACTAATAAAATAAATAAATGATCCATGGGGCACCACTGTTATGCTGTTGGGATGCACTCAATGTACAAGAAGTTCTGAGTACACCCTCACTACAGAACCTCTAGGACATCCCACAAGTTTCTGAGATGCTGCCACCACCATGTTTCATGCGGTACCCTATGATTATGCAATTTTGAACATCAGTCAAATCACATCCTTTGGCTATGATGATGGTTTCATACTCTGCTACAACTGACTACTCAACATCTACCATTCCTGACTGTCAGATCCTCACATGCAGCACGAGATAATCCATGTTATTCGTCTGACGGTGGTATTACTGTTATGGATAATTGGCGTACACTAGTTTTTAATCTTATTCATTCATTATTTTGAATCTTCAGTACATGTATGACTTTAACACAACACCTAAAGAAGACCTGCAGACAATAACTGCACATTTTGTTATGATCCTGTCTCTACGTTGCATTGTTTAAGTCAACCTAAATGTCAGCATCAAAAAGGGTAGCAGCCTGAGAAGTGGCTCTCCGTCCATTCGGCCAGTCTGGGAGCACAGCCTGACCACGGCTGGCCCTGAACCCGGCTGCGGGTCAGGCGTCAGGGCTGAGGAGGGAACGCTGGTGCTAAGCCTAGTGAATGCTGGGAGGGAAAAAAGCAACGTTTTTGTGCCTTAAACATCTTGCTTACAGCAGCAAGGTCTGATCCTGGCATTATGTGCGAATACATTGGTCGGCCTGGACCCCCCTTTACACACACACACACACACACCTCAGTACTTGTGCCCCCACCACTACCTCTCCTCCATTCTGCGCCCGCCTCCCTCTTCCTCTACAGAAGTAAATTATCAAAACTGTGTTTGAAAGTGAATGAAGGGTGACTCGCTCCCTCTCTCTCTCTCTCTCTCTCTCTCTCTCACACACACACACACACTCTCTCTCTCTCCCCTTCCCGCTTTGACATCTCAGTTTTTTTTTTCCCTTTTTTTTCTCCCTTACTTGCCACCGTTTCTGGGCTAGGTGATAACTGCCGGTAATAGGATTAACATTGATTTCTTTTTGCAAGAACAGAGATGTGCCGGTTCCAGCTATTTATTGAACTGCCAGCTTTGAACTATCAAAACTGACTGGCGGAAAAGACCTAATGCAGCATTTTAAAGAGAAGAAAAGCCTCTGTGCATTTCTTTCTCTTTTTTTGTTATTCTTCCCTTCTCTCCCTCAGTCTCCCTCTCTCTCCCTCTCTTCTTTCTTTTTTGTCACTGCAGGATAAAAGGGGGAAAACAGGCTCCTCTGTTCTAAGCCTTGGTAATGACTTTATTTATTCGCATTGTTTTCTTCACCTTGCAAGCTTAATATAGCTCAGATTGGATCTGAGACGTTATTGTGTTCAGACTTTTTTCTCGCCTTGAAATGTGAGACCCATGGAGACTCTGCACCCCCTCCTCCAACCTCCATCCTTTCAATCCATCTTTTCTCTCTTTTTTTGTTGCGTTTGTTGGATTTGTGAGCAAACCCCTGGTGTGAGGAGTGGGCAGAAGCATTGAATCATTTGACCACAGGCTTGCTCTCGTACGGCTGAAACGGCACAAGCTATTAGGGGCACAAACACATTTTCGACGGCCTGAATTTGAGTGCGGAGAGCTGTGAAGGTGTTACAGAGATGAACGGCAGCAGGGCTGCTGTTTAGGTATCAGCACACTCAGTCTCTTCAGTTCACACAAAACAAGTGTTTGGGTACTGAACGTTTGTCTTATCTTAATGTCAGAATTATAGATGCAGCAGAATTTTGGGGTCTGATCATTAAAAACTGTGGGGTCTTTGCTCTATGCAGCCATTTAGGGCCCCTATAAGTCAAGGGCCCCAAACACAAATTAGGTTAACACTTTTAAATCTTACACTACCAGCAAACAATAGATACCAAAGCAATTTATTAGAATATAGGCTACAGTATATATCTGCTCATTCATTGTTTATTCAAAGGTAGTAAAAGAGTTTATCCTCTTTAACGTTCTCTACCAGATTTTGGAACATTGCTGTCTGATACAATGTCCCAAATTAACAACTGTGGCCGCTACCCATGAGGTCTTTGCTCCAGGCAGCCACCTAGGCCACCCCAAACACAAATTAGGTTAATTAACTTGCATTTAATGGACATTCTACTGTATAATCATTACCTCAACCTAAAATCTCAACCTACCTCTAAATATGCTCCTAACTGTAATCCTAATCCTAACCCTAATCTTATATATTAAAATACATTTTAAAAACAGCTGTAATGTGATCATTTCCATGCCCCCTCTCTTCTATTTAACTGCAGAAGGCCTTTAAATGGGATAGAAACCAAGCAATTTATAAGAATATACAATAAATGGACAAACGTTTTGGGAAAAAAATATTAATTTTCATGAAACTTGCAAAACTAATCATCTAAATTCAGGGGCTCCATTCTTGTCTTAAGCCTAGGATCCCAAAATCTGTAAATCTACTACCTGCTTATATCAAAATCACTGTGATAACTTTTATATTTTTATGTAAATGACGTAACAATCTAACATTTGTTCTATGGCCATCACACGCCATTGCCAGCAGGGGGCGCTGTGGGGTCTAGTAGAAGGAAAATTCCCACTCTACAAGCTAAGAATAGGACACAAAACTATCTGAATTATCACCCATTTCAATTTGGGTCAGATATTTAAGTTATCATCAAGCAATATACCAGCTATCGATATATCATACATCCCTAATCAGTACATAACAAAGAAAAGAGTATGTGTAGTCATACCGCATACAAAAAGAACTGAAACAGGGTTATGGCAATGCTGTTATTTACAAAAGAGCCCTCTTTATTCACTCCAACTTCCAAGATAACACAGGTACGGTGCATCTGTTCTGCTTGATTTAATAGTGATTTACCAGCGTCTGCCAATAGATCTCAACAAAGGAGAAAAGAAATCTGAATGCCTTTTGTTTGTTTATGCTGATTACACGTGAATGATGCAACAGCAAAACAAGGACACGCTCACTCGTTTTTTTGTGTTCGCCTCTTTTCATGTGGCTTGTTCTCACTGCTAAATGGCCTTTCTTCTGCCTTCAGATCCACTGCTAATTGCTTGTGAGTGAGCCTATTGATTATCGCTCCTAATCAATTGGACACACTAATTACAATTAGCGCAATGGCTAGCAGTAATTGGCGGCTAATCGCTGGACATTTTGCAGCGATTGCTATTTCTCAGTAGACATACCACTGGATCTACTGTTGATGTTCACTCATTCCTCGTCAAATTCGTTACATTTTTAAGGCAGTTTTATTAGGTGTGCCTTGAACACTCATAATAACAATAATAAAGGCTGCCACACGAGTTCTCGCAGCAAGAAATTAATTAACATAATTTGCTGTAGGTTATTAGTGCAGGTAGAGAACTTTGCTTTGAATTCGTTCCCTCAAAAACCTTGAATGTGACAAGCTGTCGATATGGTTTGCATGCGTTTGGATGTAAACTGAACTGAAGCGGTAGAGGCATGCGGGGTCGTGCTTTAGTGTTGAGCAGATTGCGCTCTGTCCTTTCAATCTCTTTCATGTGTGATTCTCAGTAAAGGTCTGCAGCCATCAAGCCAAGCCAAATGAGACACCACTGTCACTTACAATACACTTCTACACACACACACACATTATACAGCACTAATGTCTCTTGGCAAAACAACACAAGCAGTGAGGGAAGGAGGCAAAGGGGGGGGGAGGTACCACTCGTCTGTGTTAGCCTCATCACCACCATCACCACCACCACGCTCCTGAAAAAGAAAAGAAAAAAAAAGCAATCATTAGCAACTGGTGGTGCTCACTGCCACAAATGGGTGCACAAGCGAGCGAAGATTTATACCCGTTCCTGACTGGAAGTGATTTATTTATTCCTGCTCGGCTGCTCAGATCATTAACCTCGGCTGGGTCCCTGGGGGACGGCATCTGCGGCCCCTGCATCAGCACACAGACAAAAGAGCGTGTGCACAAACAGGCACGCGTACCGCATGCGTCTATCCCCTCGGCCCTTGAGCGTACGGGCCATGAGGGGGTCGTGGTCAGTGACACGTTTCTAATGTGGGTGGGGTGGATCAGGGAGCATGTGGGGGGTTCACTGAGTAGAACTTGTTGCAGCTTTATTTGGACAGAGGGATGAACAGGTTGTGGGCGGCAGCGATATGTGGATCCATCGGCTGATTTGGGTGGTCGGGGCAGTTCCAGAGAGATCATCTCTAGAGGACAACGCACCCAGCATTTCATATCAGCATTGATACAGTTGATCGACTGCTGCTTTGATCAATTACACCTCGGCTGGAAAAAGTGATTAAGTACTTAGAATTCGGTTTGTGAATAATATCCCCTGATTTTCGATAGGGTCACCTCTGCGAAGCTTGAAATTGGAGCACGTGTACCTTAATCTTGGTGTACATTGATGCTTTCTTTTCTGGTTTTGGTTCTGTTGTCTAAAGACTAGAGGAGACTGATGGGCTACTGGTTTGCTCCTCTGGACCACATTGAAGAGGAATGAACATCCCTAAACATCCATTAGCTGAAGTGACCTGAAGCTAGGCACTAAATCCCCAACTGCTAACCAGGTGCCATGGCACATATTGCTGATGAATTTTGGCTGCCCCTGACTGTGTGATCAGTTACTGACGTGTGCAATGATCAGTTATTCCTGATTTTTGATAGGGTCACCTCTACGAAGCTTGAAATTGGAGCACATGTACCTTAATCTTGGTATAGGTAGGTTTTAGGGGTAGCTGTTGTCTAAAGACTAGAACGGGGGGCTTCAGACTGAAAGACCACTGATTTGATCTCCTGGACCATCAGGTCAAATGAAGGGAAGAAGAGTAAACAGAGCTTCTGCTTAAACATTCATAGCTGAAGTGCCCTGAAGCAAGGCACCTAATCCCCAACTGCTCACCGGGTGCCGTGGCTCACATGGAGGTGTGGATCCATCGATTGTCAGTCTGATATGGCTGGTTCCATGAGTGACTGACATCTCTAGAGGACAACACACCCAGCTTTGCATATCAGCATTGATACAGTTGATTGACTGCAGCTCAGCTTTGATCAATTACACCTCGACAGGGACCTCTGGTCGCCAATGGGGTCCAAGTGTAAGACCAACGAATAGCAGGAAATTGGAGCACATGTAGTGCAATCTTTGTTGATATTGATGGTTTCGTTTCTATTTTTGGGAGCAGCTGTTGCTTAAAGACTAGCAAAGTGGGCTTAGTGCGCCTAATCCCCAACTGCTGCCCGGGTGCCGTGGCTGATGTGGCTGATGCCCCCTAGTGTGTGTAATCAGTTACTCACTAGTGTGTGCATGCGTGTGTTCACCACCACAGACATCAATAAAAAGTACTGTTTCTGCTGTAAACATATTTAATGCAGGCAAAGTTTACTAAATGGCTTGTTTTCACTACAGCCATTTAGACGCAGTGCTGAAGGAATGTGGCAAAATGTGTTTAAGGCTGTGTGTGTGTGTGTGTGTCATGTATCAGTGTAACATTTCGATATGGGCCTTAAATGAGATAACCCAGACAAACAGACCCCAGTATGCCGTGCGCTTCTGTTAGCAGCTGTCAACTACGATTATCACACACTTAGATTATCCCATTTAAGAGGAACAGCTATGACAACCACGGCTTCATGACGTGTTAGTCATACACCATTATAACAAAACCGTCTTTGCAGTTCAAACATAAAACAGAAATGTAGCCTCTTTGATGAATGTGGGGGTCTGAAGTTGATGCCTAAGTGGAGCCTGCTAGCAATCTCCCAGCTGAATTACATCAGGCGTCATTAGAGAGAAACCTTTCTGCACTAAAAATCCTGACAAAGAGCGCAGTTCCATTCACACACCGTATTACAATCTCTTTAATCTTCGCTTCATTGGGAGGATGCCAACGTCCTCCATTTCACGTTTTGCCACTTCAGGATGGTAGGAATAAAAGCGGTGTCGCAACGAGGGAGAGCCGACTACAGTACATCGCTGCAATTTGTTCCACGGCCAACTGTAAGTCTAACTCCAACAATGAATCACAGCGCTGCCTGTTTGTATGGGTAAACCACCAGTACACACTGTAAGTACAGGCAGCATGTCAGCTGACAGTAGCTCAGAAACCTACTGAACCAGCAAAGCTGTGAGGTGGCACATTGGAGTACATGTCCTCTGTGGGCCACTGTACAAAATTTCAGAAGGAAGCAAAGGTTACAATCGTCAGTGAAATTAATAACCAAGAAGGTTTTGAGGAATGGACAGCGTTCCAAAGGAGTGTTTTACCGTAAGAGCAAGAGATTAACCTTAACTAGCTTTCCTTACTTAACCTAGCTTAGTTTTCCTTACTTAGCCTACCTTAACTTAACTAGCTTTCCTTACCTAGCCTAGCTTATCTAGCTTTCCTTACTTAGCCTAGCTTAACTAGCTCTCCTTACTTAGCCTAGCATAACTTAACTAGTTTTCCTTACTTAACCTAGCTTAGTTTTCCTTACTTAGCCTACCTTAACTTAACTAGCTTTCCTTACTTAGCCTAGCTTATCTAGCTTTCCTTACTTAGCCTAGCTTAACTAGCTCTCCTTACTTAGCATAGCATAACTTAAATAATTTTCCTTACTTAGCCTAGCATAACTTAACTAGCTTTCCTTACTTAGCCTAGCTTAACTTAAATAGTTTTCCTTGCTTAGCCTAGTTTAACTTAACTAGCTTTGCTTACTTAGCCTAGCTTAACTTAACTAGCTTTCCTTACTTAGCCTAGCTTAACTTAACTAGCTTTCCTTAAACTTTTCAATGTGTTTTTGTCAGCAGCCAAATTACCTGCACAAGCCAAAGCTAAAAAGGTCTGCATTTGGTTAGTTATTGGATGTGAGACCTCCAAGTAAAACCTGGTGGCACCTGGAAGTGTTGATCCCAGTGCCCCAATGTGATAATGTCTACATGTCCTCTATGGGCCACTGTACAAATCCTCTGAAGGAAGCAAAGGTTACAATTGTCAGCGTAATTGATAACCTAGAAAGTTTTGAGGAATGGACAGCGTTCCAAAGGAGTGTTTTACAGTAAGAGCAAGAGACTAGCCTAGCTTAACATAACTAGCTTTCCTTACTTAGCCTAGCTTAACTTAACTAGCTTTCCTTACTTAGCCCAGTTTAACATAACTAGCTTTGCTTAGACTTTTTCACGTGTTTTGTCAGCAGCTGTAGTACCTGCACAACCCAAAGCTAAGAAGGTCTGTGTTTGGTTAGTCATTGGATGGGAGATCTCCAAGAGAGTTAGAGCTTACATCAAATTTTGAGAAGCGTTTCGTTCACAAACTAGTCTCCACCCCTCCCTCCTTACTCTGTTCAGTTCACTTGAGTGAGAAGGGGGGCGTGGTGAATTAGCCTAAAACTTTCTGATTGGGCGGTCTGACTGTTATTGGTCGATAGCCTTCTCTGTACACATTTCATTGGTCACTCTGCACCTCGTTAGTCCTTGTTTACGACAGGCAAAGCACATGAAGTAAAAGTAAGTTCTTGGATTAATTAAAAAATAAATTCCAGTGTTTTCGTCTTTTTTGTAAATCAGAGTGCAGCAGAGGTGTCTGTGCTTTTCACACAGTTAAGCACCACAAAAGCTACAGGTCAGTGGACTGCATATCTGACTTGTTAAGAAAGGGTTTCACAGATTCCTAAACAGCTAAAACAAATCTGAAGTTCTCAGACAAAGACAGAATTGTTATACAGCACAGTCATCTCATGGAAATATATCATTTTGTTTTTGCATATTTGAAATGTAAAATAGTTTAAATAGTATTTAAGGGCAGTATTTTTTTCTGCATGTTAAGAGTCGTTAAGGGCCAATAAAGCTCTTTTTCATAAACATATCAGCCATATGCCTAGTGTACAACTTAAAAAATATCCTTGTATGTGAACATGCAACACAATATACCCTGCACCCATAACCCCCCCCAACCTAAGAGGGTTAGATGTCCTCTTTTTCACCATCTCAGATCTGGTCACCCTACAATGTGGTAATGTCTACATGACATATTTCAGATGAGATATCAAACCAAGGTCTCAAGGTCAGATCCCTGGTCATTTCCTCTAAACTGTTACCATCATGTCTTCGCCCAAATTTTCTATCCTGATCTTTAAAAACTCTCCTCACCTCTCTATCTAATAGCTAATGAGTGGTGAGAGTTCTGGTGCGGACCAGCTGCTGTCACATCATCCAGGACAATGCTGGCCTTTGTTTTTGGTTGAGATAACTCTTCAATGTGTGTCTCAAGTATCAGTGTCCCTAATGTCAAAGTCAAAACGCAGTCAGCAGTCCATGTTAATAAGATGTTTAAGACTAATGAACAGCATATTCTGCTTGAATTAAAGCAAAGATATCTTCAGACACTGAAGAGGTAAAGACCTCTGAAGAAGATTTCGGGAAGTGATCCTGGTCCCAAAGCAACGTGCATGCCAACAGGCCACTAATGATACATACTGGTACATTTAATGCCATCTAATTATTGAAGTTGAAGAGGTCCTGGCAAAAGACTTAACCAGATTCCATTAAAAGCTCTCAAAATGGCAAGAGGAATTAGATGGCTGAAATTTGCCTGTTAATCATAAACTAATCAGGACTTGAACTTAACTGGGGGGAGGCGATGGTCCAAGCCTCGATGGCTTTAACCATGTGTAATTGAACACTTATGCCAATCTCCTGTCTACGTTAAAGAGCATCTGTGTCTGCTCAAAGCACCTGAGGTGGATTACAGCCAGAATCATTAAAACGACTCTCTCCCAGTGCCTTCCTGAATGGTGTGATCTTTTAATTTCATTTAAATTAGGAATTATTCGCATATACATGTACATGTGTATATTAGGCGGCGAGCGTGTGGGGAGTCGGGGAGGTGTCAGGAGGAGGAGAGGGAGGGCAGCAGAGAGGCTGAGGTTTGTCACCGGCGTGCCTGCTGTTGATTCTGTTCCAGCTTTATCAAGCCAGCGCTTTGAGAGGCCTACAAATCAACATTTTACTGGAACTAATAAACTTGGGCATCCAATTCGAGTCAAAGTGTTTTCAAATTTATGGCTTATTTTAATGGTGGCATAATTTCCTCCTCCGGATGGTTAAATGCTAGAGTTTTAAACTTGCTTTTAATTAGAATATATGCTTTTAATTAAATATTTAATGACGGCACAATAAACATAGTGGACACGAATAAATACTTCAACCCAAATGACAGCAGCGCACCTGTTTAGAGAAGCAAATAATATCACCAAAAAAGTGATAATCAACAGGGAAGTGTTTTTGTTGGGTCACCTATGCCTGGTTTATAACAATAAAGCTCCTTTTTGTGAATATTATAATCCCTAAATTTACATATTTGAGAAATCTCTGGCAACATGACAATACGCTATCAGCAAAGCCCAACAAAAGAAGAGGCAAAAATGATGAAAAAATGCTTCACAAATCAGCCAAAAGCACAAATTCATGCAACAGACTGCCTGCCTCATTTAATAGATTATATTCTAGAAAAGAAAATATGCAGAGTAAAATTTGGGGAGGCGGAATAATTTGGATGAGTGTGAAAAAAATGGTGTTGAGCTGGAGCAATTGAAGGGATAGAGAGAGAGAGAGTGATGAAACAAACAAAACAAACCTTGAGGAGGGCATTGAGGGCGGGGCCAGGGGTCTGGGGGGGTCGCGTTGTGTGTGTGCGGCTCTGTGCTGTGTGCCAGGAGCTGGGGCCCTGAACTGCGACAGCCTGGCACTGCCCGGGCTGCTGCCAAACACACGCCAAACACACGCCACTCTGATTTATCAGGAGGGCCGTGCCAGACGCCACCTCGCACTCCCCAGTGCCCTCCGCCTTTATGGAGGGCCTCCCTGACGGCTCCGATAGTGCAATCAGGGCCGTGGCAGAGCCCAGGCAATTTCTCCTTCACTCTTTGATAACCTCGCGTGGCCGCGCTGAAAGCCAATAGTGATGGCAGCCCTCCGCAACAACAACAACTCAATTGGAATGAGTGGCTGTATTTTTTGAAGCGAAATAGGGTTACGCCCTGATACAATGAGGAAGGAGGAGAGGGGTGGCAGTCTCTCTCTATCTCCATCTCTCTCTTCCTCTAAAAGTAAGACGAACCCAGCGAAGGCAAAGATGGTTCCGTCAGTAAGTTGGAGAAGGCAGGATGGTGCTTTGTTGAACCTTGCCTGGGATAAATGATCAAGCATTACTCACTAAACTCAGGAAAGCGGAGGTACATTGAACTACATTATGTATTACACAACTTTGCCATTCCATTGTGGCTTTTGTGCAGCTCGTTTCAAATGAAAGCTAAAAACGCTGAAATAAAAACTTTGTGTAGTCTTCAATTTTCCAGCCAACCACTTATAATCAAAGATGTAAGATGTTCTAGGAAATAGGCAAGGCCATGAAAAAATAAGCCTGCACAGAAGATATGAACGAGTCGGAAACAGGGTACATCTTGACACAGTGTATATCCTCTCTGAAAATGTTTTGATCTCAAATCTTTAATTGAGCCGAACCAAAGTTAAGTTTTCAATTAAAATATAGTAGCACCTGAACATGTCAACGTTAAAACACTAAACACCTCGTTTGGCGCCAGTTTCGCCACGTTCTCGCAGACGTTCCTTTCTTTTTCTTTGGGTCAATATGTTTTGGTTTGTGATCTGTTTTCAGGGCTGACACAATGTGACTGTGATTATGATAGGATCTTCCCCACACAAACCAGAAGGGAAGATGCTTCTCTGTCTCCACCTGGCTCCCTGCTCTTCAGGAATTGGATTTTTACTGGGCTGCTGCATCTCTTATCGCCCCATCAGGCTCTCCTATTGTGCAGCCAGGCTCCGGAAGAAAAGGCTCCCAGCCGCTCTGACTTTGCGACTTATTTTTCATTTATTTTACCCTTTAAGACCCCGGGCCTCTCATGGTTTCCTAATATCCACCCCCCACCCCCCTATGAGCTGGAGGGAGGTGTTTGTCAGTTTGTCTGCTCTGGGTCTGGAGGATCAGAAGCGGGTGAGTCAGGCCAGGTCCTGTACCGTTCTCACTAAAACCTCACAGCTGACATGAGAGAGGCAGCAGGCGCTTGCTGAATGGAGAAAGGATGACTCAAAAGCTCACAGAGCGGTCGTTTCAAAATCAGCCTCACATCTAAAAACTGGCAGGTCAGTTATGGAGTTCTGAAGAATTCCTCAAACTGGACCACAGTAGTCAGAGCTGCAGCTCAGGACAAACAAACACTAAACACGTTCTGTCTAGACGCCTTCTAACTCGCCCTACAATCAAACATTCATGACAAGCAGTTGTGGTAGCATTCAAATTACTTTAACCCTTTAACATCCTGCTCAACCATTTGGTAGAGCACATTTAAGTCACTATATCTCATTGAAGAAGGTGTTGAATTTAACACACAGTGTGATTGTGCCATCTCTACTAATCGGTTGGGCTAAACATCCACTAGAGGTTAGAAATGTAACATTTTCTGCTCTGAAAGCAAACGAGCAGCTTTGTAGCCAAACCACAAGGAATAAACTGGATCAGTTGCTGGAAAACCATTAGTGCTGTTGTACCACCACACAGATGAGTGTGGTGTTTAAAAAGTGAACAGAATTATGTTATTGTAGAGTTTTTGTATTTGTAATTTATGTTCTGATTTTAGGGTTATCGAGGAATTAATACTGACTGTCCTTGGTAATGAAGACAAAGGAAATATAAGTATTTCTGTGGATTTCTGATTACCTTTACTGTAATTAGTGATGATTTGTCTTGTGGAGATTTCTGCTGTTCTGTGGTGATTTCTGCTCTGTTTTCAGGTGATTTCTGCTCTGTTTTGTGGTGATGTCTGCTCAGTTTTTTGGTGATTTCTGCTGTTTTCTGGTGATTTCCGCTCTGTTTTGTGGTGATTTCTGCTCTGTTTTCAGGTGATTTCTGCTGTTTTCTGGTGATTTCTGCTCTGTTTTGTGGTGATGTCTGCTCAGTTTTTTGGTGATTTCTGCTGTTTTCTGGTGATTTCTGCTCTGTTGGTGGTGATTTCTGCTGTATTTTGTGTTGATTTCTGTTCTGTTTTGTGATGATTTCCTCTGTATAGTAGTGATTTCTGCTCTGTTTTGTGGTGATTTCTGCTCTGTTTTGTGGTGATTTCTGCTCTACTTTGTGGTGATTTCCGCTCTGTATTGTGGTGATTTCTGCTCTGATTTGTGGTGATTTCTGCTCTATTTTTGGGGGGATTTCTGCTGTGTTTTGTGGTGATTTCTGCTTTGTTTAGTGGTGATACTTGTGGGTGTTTTCTGCTCTACTTTGTGGTGATTTCTGCTCTATTTTTGGGGGGATTTCTGCTGTGTTTTGTGGTGATTTCTGCCTTGGTTAGTGGTGATACTTGTGGGTGTTTTCTGCTCTACTTTGTGGTGATTTCTACTCTAGTTTGTTCTGCTTTACTTTCTGGTGATTTCTGCTCTGTTTTGTGGTGATTTTTGCTGTTTTTTGGGGGATTTCTGTTGTGTTTTGTGGTGATTTCCGCTCTGTTTTGTGGTGATTTCCGTTCTCTTTTGAGGTGATTTCTGTTGTTTTGTGGTGATTTCTGCTCTGTTTTGTGGTGATTTCCGTTCTCTTTTGAGGTGATTTCTGTTGTTTTGTGGTGATTTCTGCTCTGTTTTGTGGTGATTTCTGTTCTGTTTTGTGGAAATTTCTGCTCTTTTTTGTGGTGATTTATGCAAAACTGTCATTCAAATTGGTCTTTATGAATAGAGCTCTTTAAACAAAGGTGCCATGGAGCCTAATCAATGAGGTATTTAAAACAAAATATATGACAGACAGATTTGATTAAGACCAGGGAACTGTGGTCAAAGTCTTCTTACGCTAAATACACCTTTTCAGTCTTGACACTTTTACATGTGGAAAAATGACAATGATACCAGCCATGTACTCTGTACTATGTGTGTACTGAGGGCTGTGAAAGAAATGTAGTCAAAACCCTCTCACAATCACTGTGACCATTACTGTATATATTTTATTATTTCTAGTTTATGTTCTGATTTTACCACAAAGTGCATCTCATTGTATGTTAAGTGTACATTTAAATAAACAGTCTTAAAAACTCTGACTGATTGAAAAAAATATTTAATTTCTTCTTTCACATTGAAGATGTTGAAAGGTTAAACTGGTTCCACTGATTAGACTACAACAGTGAGGTTCTTGAGCCAGTCTAGAACTAGGATGTTACTCACCAATCTATAATTCTAGCTCTTTTAGCACACTTTCACTTGGCCTGGCCTGGTGGAGCTCCTGGCAGAACATGACTGAAGTGTCTTTGGACAAGTCTCTGAACCCCTCAACTACTCCCTGGGCACTGTGTCTATGGGCTGCCCACCACGTTGGGCATGTGTGTTGACTGTCCACTAGTACGTGTGTGTATTTATGCTTCACTGGTTGAATGAGTTAAATCCGGAGGTCGATGAGTGTGCATTTTCACTTTCAATTCACTTTCACTTCATGCACTGGCTGTGAGACTCACATATTGCAGCCAAACCCGGCAAATCTGGAAATTTGTCATAACTAGTATAGTTACGTGTATTTGATTTGTTGCTGGGGTCATAACAAATAAAACACAAAATGTAAATATCTTAACCCTTCTGCCACTTCACCAGTAAGGTTAAGGTTAGCCAATCAGAGATGTCACTGGCTTCTGTAACTAGGTCTTGTTTTAGCTAGCCAACAAAAAGTTCAAGCCAAGGCAAAACAGTATTGACCCATCGAGGCATGAACTCAGCCCAACCTCTAGAGGTGCCCTGTGGTATCTGGCACCAAGACATTAGCAACAGAACCTTTAATTCTGTGTGTTGTGACCTGGAGATGCTAGAAATCAGACTTGATTGTCCAGTTCAAAGATGGTCAATCAGATTGCGATCTGGGGAATTTGGAGGCCAAGTCTACACCTTGAAGTCTTTGTCAAGCCATTCCTTAAGAGTATAGTGTGTCAGGACACATTATCCTGTTGATGGAGGTTACTGTCATTAGGGTGTACTTGGTCTGCAAACATTGCTTAGGTAGGTGGTAGATGTCAAATTAGCTCCACATGAAAGCCACAATAAACACAAACATCTAGTCATCTAAAAGATGTCAAACTAAACTTGATTCACCAAATCAGGCCACCTTCTTCCATTGGTCCATGCTTCAGTTCTGAGGCTTAAAGTATGTGCCCATTGTAGGCATTCTGGGCTGTGGACAGGGAGTTGGTGGCACTTTTGCTAGACTGAGCACCAAAGTTCTAACACATTTCTATCATTGACAGAAAGAAATTTTTCGGCAGTTTGTGCTACAGCAGCTCTTCTGTGGGATTGGACCAGCTGAGCTAGCTTTCGCTCCATACATATCAATGAGCTTCGAACACTGTGATCTTGCCATTGGTTGATCAGTTTTCCTTCCTTGGACCAAAGTTTGGTAAGTAGCGACCACTATTTAGCATTAGAACTCAAACATCTGACATTTTAGAGATGTTCTGACCCAGACGTCTAGCCATCACAATTTGGGACTTGTCAAAGTCACCCAGATCCTTATGCTTGCTCAATGTTCCAGCTTCCAATACAACAACGTCAATAACGTGTAATGAGATAATCAAGTGGTTGACTGTCAGAGGTTTTAACAGGTGTGTGTGTGTGTGTGTTTTGGTACAATTATTGTAGAGCTTTTTTTATCCATTTCTGTTCGTTTTTGTAAAATCTCACCAACTGGAAATGTTTGAACTCGACAGGCATGCAGTAATATACAATCTTCAAGAAAGTACACTCTGATCTCTCTGATCATCCCCATGCTCCGGAGAACCAGCTGGCCCATCTCGGCTCTGACCTTCAGGGGCAGTAAGGTCATAACACAAAGCACCTCTTGGGTTGGAAAGCCCTGGTCTTATCACAATGACCTTCGGGCCTGCTGATGCTTCTGATTCCATACAGACTGTGGCGTTTGTCCCTCAGCCTAAGCTGAGCTCTTTAGTGCAGTCTCACTTAAGGCCAGTCCTGCACTTTTGTATCCTCTGGACAACAATGCTCTGCCCTTGTTTGGTCAACCTTTTCATTTGCTCTGGCTTTAGTGGGTGTGGATTTGTACAATAGGCGAGAGAACACAAAACAAACTAATTCTGTGAATTTAGAAAACGGGTTAAAAACGTAGCAATGACTCACTTAACTTTGAACTTGAACAATTACTTCTTTAAGCAGACATCACACATCTCTAAAACTGGACTGGTTCACATTACAGGATCCAGGATTACAGGATTTAAAAATGATGAAAATGTAGCAGCTCTCAGATAATGACGTTTTTCAATTACTTTTCTGTCCATGATCATTGTTAGTCTTAAAGGCGCCCATGCTACACCGTCTGCCCTGAATGTAACAACATAACCTTTCAGAGTCGGCACACCTGACCACTGGCTTCGAGCCTAATGGGAATTTCTCATGAACTAGATATAAAAAAACATTTCCAATGATGTTTAAGTAATTTCAGTGCTAGTTGTGAGAGCTTTCTGCTAAAAAAAAAAAAAAAACGATATTCACCTCAAGTCCACATTGCTTGTGATGCTGTTAGCTTCTCCTGTACACACTGACACATTCAATTCAGCTCAGTTCTCACGTTTTATACCAGAGAATCAGTGTACACTACAGGACGATAAGTCTAAATACTGAACATGTTTTATATTTACGATTCTCCCTGACTGCACTGGAAGAATATCAGAGGATGATTGGATTATGGACACCCCACACTACAGGATCATCTGAGAAAATAATTGGCTACGATCACCCTGAAACCTGGAGACCTTTTATGATTGTCAGGAGGAGCAAATCAGCTTCCAAATGGGTCCAATTGTCTTATAGTGTGAATAAGGATTTAAGTAGGAATTTCACTTTCAGACAATCAAAAACCTTTGCTAGATACTTGGGCAAAGCATATCCACAATAAATGCTTGTGCTTGCAATATTGCAATATTGTTCAATGTATTCTAACTTATTTGTACATTTGTCCATCCCTATCACCCTTTTGTGTTGTACAAAAAAAGTTATATTACTTTATACAACAGTTCCAACCAAGTACTTTGACTAGACAAAAGACTTTCCATAAGCCCTGACCAGGAAAAAGATGTTAAGAAGGATGGATGGATGGATGTTCCATGATGAGTGCCAATATACTGGAGTATATTGCTGTGATGTTTAACTCTACATGTATCACTGCTTTACAGGTGTGTTCTGCATCTCCAAAAATTACAATACTGTGAAAAAGTTCATTTGTGTTTAAAATGAAGAGTTTATTTGCAGATTTTGGGCCTGAAAGGTCACCAGTTAATCACTTGAAACAACAGAAAAATACATTACATACAAAAATACAGGTGGTTGCCCAGTGTTTCAGGTATGTGTGTGCTCACTATAAAGGGGTTAATAAAAGGGCTTATTATTATTATTATTATTATTATTATTATTATTTACTTTTTAAATCTTAAAAGTATTATTTTACACTCATTACACATAAAGTGACATTCCAAGAATTTACTCCAAACTTGAAATTAAATATTCTAATAATTTAAGATTCAGATTTTATGATTTTCATGAGCTGTAATTATTTATTTATTTATTTTCAAAAAGGCTGAAAATGTAACTTAACATATAATGAATGTAAAATATTTCCCTTTTTTACCTTAAATTAGCAATGAACAATGACATTTTTGATATAGCACTGTGTTAACAGTTAATTGATTAAGCTGTTAACTCATCAGAATCACACGACATCAATGTAACTGTCAACAGACTCTTATTTTACTGATAACACAAACAGAAACACACAGATGTTGCACACACATGATAGACAGTAGCTGGCCTGCAGTGACAAAACAGTATGCTAGTGTACAGAAAAGTGTTTATGCTGCTCAAGTCTCAGGTCTGTAGCAGATCTGCTTGTGTGGGCGGAGTCAAATAAGTGATTAAAAAAACAAACTAATCGCAACCTGTTGTCAATTAATTCTGTTAACGACTTGTAGAACCCAAGGTGCTCCCTCTCATTTTCTATTTTTTTAATGTATTTTGAAGTTGCCGTGTTATTGTGCAATCATTGTGTCTTGAAATATGTTCAGTGACAGAGAAATATCACCGCCCAGTACATCATCATTTAAATCATTTTAGCCTCATAAGCTCTTGGGTATTTTTTTTCACCTGAAATCTTAAGGATTATTACTCTGTAACTGCATAGAGTAAATGCAAAATATTGGTGTTCTTTGTAAAAAAAAAAAAAAAAAAGAAATTTGAAGAATAATGTGTTTTTATCATAAGATTGATTCTATATACTTAAAATTTGCTGCTTAATGCCAAAATGATTAGACATTCACTGATATTTTTAAGATCAAAAATATTTTTTATGACTGAGAATTTCTATCATTAAAGCTTATTGTGGTAGAGACTGAATCTGTGCTGGACTTAATTTATTGCATCTTTACATTTGAACACTTTAAGACTATGATCACATACAGTGCTACTTTAAAAAAAGTTCATTCATGTTCATAATTTATTTCAAAAAGTTTTAATGTTGATCTGTTTGTCTTAAAACTCATGAAAACCAGAAACTCAGATTATCAGAATATTTCATTTTGAGTTTGCGTAAATTACTATTCATACAGTATCACCACTATAATAATAAAATGATTTAGAATATGTCATTTTACATGTAGAGAATATGAAATATATGACAGTTTACCTTTTTGAATTATAATTATGAACTTTCCATAATTAAAAGTTGTGGGGGGGGGTATATAAAATAAAATAAAAATTTTTTTTATTATTTTACAAAATAATTTTAAAATAAATGAATTAATAGAAACATTATCATTAAAATAAAATTATTTTATAATCCATAAAATTATTTCACATAAGTACTACACTATTATTATTAGGGATGCACGATATATCAGTGAACAATATATTTGATGATAAACTGAAAAATCTAAATCATTGTTATCGACTTCATATCATAATTATGGCTGATAATTCCGTATCCTATTTTTAGCCTGTACTGATTCCTTCTTCCAGACCCCACATCATCCATATGCAAACATATATAACAAATATAACAAACTTGAAAAAAAATAACTTATTTTGTATTACAATACATTATTTACATTAAATTTGTGAGTATGATCAGCCATAATCAGTCGTTTATTTTATATATATATAT
>BRDA01082728.1:19897-34847 GCA_036984385.1 Crenuchus spilurus | reverse complement strand
TCCTACACTGTAAATAAACACTGAAGTCATCCAGACTATAATAAGGAATCATGTAGTAAACTTAAAAGTGTTAAACAAACCAAAACATTACAACAACATCACATGATTATGATTTATCACAAACTTAGATTTAGTAGACCAGAGGAGGATGGGTCCCCCATGTGAGTCTGGTTCCTCCCAAGGTTTCTTCCTCCAGCTCTGAGGGAGTTTTCCCTTGCCACTGTTGCCGTTGGCTTGCTCACCAGGGATTAGGGATTAATGATTTGATGTTTGTTATTACTGACCCTGTAAAGCTGCTTTGTGACATCAGTTGTAAAAAGCGCTTTATAAATACATTTGATTTGATTTGATTTGATGTTTTAGATTTTACTTCAAAGCAGACACACAACTGATGTCTCAAACACATTAAGGGGGCAATAAATGCAAGTCATGAACTCTTGACGAGACACAGCTGTTAACTGAAAGCCATTCCAGGTGACTACCTCATAAAGCTGACTGAGAAAATGCCAAGAAAGCTGCATCTAAGCAAGAGGTGCTACTGTGAAGACTGTCAAATATATTCTGGTTTGTTTAATCGTGTCATATTGCAAATATTGGTAAAAATGTTAAATATCATTGATTTTGAGTCAGAAGTGATAATCAGTCGACCTGTAATGTAAAAGAGTGTCTGATTACTGTCTACATAACAATGGTACTATATCAAATTCCTTTTAATTCACACATCATGCTTTACACTAAAGTGATGAGCCAGGCTTGCTAAAATAAATGCAAGCAGAGATGCGATTCATACGGCTTGAGGCCAATACACTGTTGCACTATTTTAAGTAGACGCTGTGCAAAATGGCTGCGAAGAAGTGATTCATGCATGTAGCATTATAAAACTGAAATAGTGTTTTCTCCCCGTTCAGTCCCTCGACTTCCAAGCAGGTGTGAGAGCAGATTAAGAATTGAAAGATATTTAGTTCAGATGAACTAACTGGTAGGTGAGCACTGGAGAAATTCACTTACCATGTGATGTGAACCAAATAAGAGGTTATTTTTAAAATGGCCTAGGAGTGTCCGAACGCATGATAAGATTTCAAATAAACTGAGAAATAAAGCCAGTATTTGCGCGAGCAAGATAAACATTTGACTTTTTTTTTCTTTCTCCCCCCTCCGTGCTCTTTCTATAGCGTGGAAATTCAAGGGAATGTGAGGAATGGAAGATTCGGAGGCCTTAAAGCCTTTTTAAATTCCAATTTGTGCTTAGACTGCTGTTTCCCCGCATAAATATGTGTATACAAGGTATGGAGATAGGGCAGACGGACAGTTTAGGTTAGAATAGAGAGGTAGGAGTCAGCCCCCTCTAACCCCTTCTATCGAACACGACTTGCTGATCAGCCACTTTCTTCATCTATCTGCCTCTCAGCATCTTTTGGACAAAATTTACCTATATGCAGGAATATGAAAAGTTTGCCTCTGTGCTTTAAACATGTCTCATCTTAGAGGTAAAGCTCTATTGAAATGCATTATCACCCAGCAGAAATGCAGGATTTCAGAAAGACGTGTTATTAAATTATAAACGTAAGCACACAATCAATATTTTCTCTATTAAGGCTTGGGAATCTTGGCCATTCTGGACGCTTGGTCACTTTGGATGTTGTCTTTATACTCCATATTAAAATGTTTACCGTGCCCGTGTTTAGTGTCTATTTTCTGCTCAAACTTATCTATATGACCTGACAATTATATAGAATTATACTATAAAAACACAAAATGCGCAGTGAAGCTTTGTAAACATGTAAAATGTTTGTAAACATGAACAAATAATGTTAAAAAATGACTGTAAACAACTATTTACAACAAAAAGCAGCGGTGAAGTTCCTATTTTGTCCACATGGGGCAGTGTTGGCTGCATTGTGTGGCTTCGTCATGGACATCTCCAGTGATGGCAGTAACGCGTTTACTTAGTAACGCTAATGCTGTGAACAACTGATTCAATGTTCAGTTTTGCCAATACAGTGCTAACAGTTAAATACGTCAGGTCAAGAAAGATTTATAAAAACAAGTATTTATGTTAAGTGAAGTCAATAAAGACTATTTTATTTTTTTATTTAAAAATATATATTTAAGATAATTCAAGAGAAACTGTCTTTTTTTATATATAAAACATGTATTTATTCAGGAAAAAGTTTTTAAGTTCAACTTTAAATGTCAGAAGATACATTGTTGCTGTTAAACATTTCCAATAAAGTGAGTATTGGCAAAACTGGTTGTTATTTTTTATGTAGAGATGGTGGGGGGGCAGTGTGATGACTGAAAGTAACTAATAAAGTAACTTGTAATCTAACTTAGTTACTTTTAAAATCAAGTAATCAGTAAAGTAACTAAGTTACTTTTTAAAGGAGTAATCAGTAATCGGATTACTTTTTTCAAAGTAACTATACCATCACTGGACATCTCGCCTCTCCTGCCTTTGTACTTTTACATAAGTGCGAATATGATTTTATTTCACATTTAAATGATGATAACTAGCACAGACTTTCAATACGCTGGAATGATCTGGAATAATCATGACTCCCGAGGGTAAACGGGTGCAATATTATAAACATTTCACCAAGTAATCATTTTTACATATACTTCTACTTCATATGGCAATTTTGCTTTGTCAGTTTACAGCTAACACTGCAAACAAACACTAGAACTCAATGGTCACCTAAACAAAACACTAAAAAATCACCAAAACACACTCAAACCACATCCCGATCATTAAATTAGGTCTCACAGACTACTAGACGTTGTTTAGGATACAATATGATGTAATGTGAGCTACATAAATTAATATGTAGCTACAGATAGACAATTCTAGCTATAGCCTCATAGAGCCATTTAAACTCAACTAAAATTGTGTGAATATGATTTTAAAAGTTTTCTTAAAGTAAGATTTTTTTCAAGACACCAAACTTATCAAACACACGAAGAGCACCGACAGAGCATTTAGTGTGTTTATGCTGCCCTAAACCTGCATGTGTTAAATCCTTAACATGATTATCTTATATAAGGCAGTCTGGGATAATGAAACAGACCCTGGCAGGTGAAGGCTACATGGCTATCTTTAAGCTCAGGGCAGCAAAAGAAATGCAGAAGTAGGAGGAAGCACAAAAAGGTGCCGGATGAAACCTATGATACTCTTTTCTTGATCTTAATGAGTGTAATGAGCATATTCAGGAGCACATGGAGCTTTCATGGCCAAAGAAAGCTTCAAATTGTGCTCTCAGTTCATAGACGTGGCCTGTTTTAGTAGCTTTGTGAGTTGATGTTTACATACTTGGTTGAATCTTTCATCATTGAACCACTAAAAGAGAATGCTGCATCAAATCAATCAAATATGAATTAGTTACCTTAAAAGGAGCTTAGAATTGATTAATTCATTCTGTTCAGGTTAAAATTATCCTCTGCTGTGATTTTGGTCAGGGAGAAAAATACCCAGATGTGGCCCATGTTATACCCTATGATTTCATCCTGAAACAAGCAGTTTTGCCTTTTATGGAGGGCTCATGAACCATTCTAAAGGAGGTTTGCTCTGATTGGTCGTTTACATCAGGACAGCATGCTCCTATGAAAAAAGCATGGGTGCCAGAAAACAGGTGAGAAATAAAACTAGTGAATGGAGAGCTGAGGAAAAAAGAGAAAGGAGCTAAGAAGAGGATAATTGATTATTTGCATTAGGTGTTATGAAATCAATGGTTGGTGTGGATATAATGTACTGTATGTCTGATCTAACCAGTGGAAATAAAATAATGGCAGCTTTCATTTACAACCCACATGAAACATTAAAAATTGGTGCACAGAGTGATTTATATTTACCCTGGGAATCATTTTTGTTAATTTTTTCTTTCATTTTTTGTATTTTTTCCACATCAGTACTGCTCTGGTGTTAGAAAAATTGTAGTAATGAAAAACTTCCAAAATGAGAGGAAAGCTGAGGAAAAACAGAAAGAGAGGAGGGAGAAAAGCTGCATGGTATGGAAGAGAAGTGTCAGAGAGAGGAGGTGAGTGAAGAGAGAAGCTGCTATTGAATGGATGGTGTTGAGAGGATGTTTGATTGACATTGCATTGGAATTTAAACGAAGGATGGATGTAAGGAGGCAAAATTTGATGGAATATGTTGGGAATATAACAACTTTTGGATTTGTGGGTATTGTTTATGTTTGATTTGCATTTTAAGGAGGAGACAACAGTGCTTGAAGTTGACATTGTCAATTCCATGTACCAAATTGTCCTTATTCAACTATATAAGACAAATTAAAGTTTTCATTCCTTTTTAAATCTGTGCTATGGTTTACCCAAGTTTGCTTTTTCGTACAAATGCTTCTCGGAAATCTTGTTATTTACTACAGAAGGTTTATATGTACTAATTAAAAGGTAATAATAAAGCGTTAATAGGATCAAAGGGTGAGGGATGCAGTGAAGATGGTAATAATATTTACCGTGAATATAAAAGCCAGGTCTTTTTTTCTCTTAAAAACACAAATTACAGTTAACAGATCCTATCCTTTTTCATTTTAGGTCAAGGTTAAATTGGCTCTTCTATAGTTGTACACCTAATGTCTACACCGAATACATTAAAGGGGGTTAATAAGCTTTGGATGGGATCAGAACTATGCCCTGAACACCACAAACCCCATAATGATCATCTAAAGGTCCAGACATAAACACCTCTTTGAAGTGTGCTGATATTTGGGCCTTTGCAGATTTGCAAAGCTCCAGGACGCTGCCAATGACCATCAAGGCCTGCTCAGTGCACATTCCTTTCTGGACAGGCGTAAACGTCTGAAAGCTGATGCACTGTTAATGACACTTGGCTGTCATGAGCTGTTTTCTTTCACAAACCTCACTCCTTAATTAACACTTAGGTCTCCGCTGTGTCAGGATTATGCCCGTCTATTGATCACGGCGTGTAGACTACGGCAGCTGCTCACAGTAATCGAAACATCAATAGTGCAGAAATTACTTAACTCCACCTGGAATAGGAGCTTCATTAACCTTTTTTACCCCCACGCAAATAAAACATCTTTTCTAGACTTCAGTGACAAACTGTGTCCAATTTTTTTGGTGAATGCTCAATATAGCATTGAGCAACGTCAAGGAGGATTTCTAAAGAAATTAATTTTTGCTTTTAAATGTTAGAAGCTATACAACTGAAGCATCTCTAAAGAGGCTGTTAGTGTTAATTCAGGTTTTAATTGAAATTATTTCTCAGATGGTTACAATAAAAAATGAAAACAAACAAAATGTAAATAAAAAAGTTGTTTACGTGAGATATTCGCATAAGTATTAGCCCAAATATGGTCTACTGGCATTCATACACCTATATTAAGTAGAAATGTACCGATATGGAATTTTAATGCATCTATTTTAATGGAATTTCCATCCATTCATCCATCCATCCAGCTATCTATTATCCTGGTCAGGGTCATGGTTAGTGCCATAGCCCTCGCAGGGCATTACAGACTATCCTAGCCAAGCCCAGGACAGGGCACCAATCCATTGCTGTGCGCGACAATTTAGACTAACTGTTCACCTGCACCTCAATGTTTTTGGACTACGGGATCAAACCAGAGACTCCGGAGGAAACCCACAAAGACATGGGAAGAACATAGGAACTCCACCCAGATGGGGACTCAAACCCAAAACCTCAGCACTGTGAGGTGAGCATGCTAGCCACCAAGCATTTAATGCAATTCAATACTTTCTGCTCTCCAAAGATTATAAAAAAGTTCACTTGTGTTCTTCAACCAGTACTTTTGGGATGAGTTGGGATGAGATGGGGTTGTGATCATCCAGTATCCTGGCCTCACTGAAGCGACGCTCCAAATCTCTAACCAAACTCGGTAACAATTTATAATAACTTTCATTTATAGCTCGTTAATTAATTAATTAATTAATTAATGGTTAATAACTAAACAAATCATTAGTTCATGAGAATTTCATTAACAAATGATTTACTAATGATTTGTTAATGATTTGCAAAAATTAATACAATCATTAGTAATTACATGAACTGTCATTTATAAACATTTGTTCATGTTCAAATTCCCATGAACTAATGATTTGTTTACAGTTATTAATCATTAGTTAATGGCTTATTAATGAAAGTTATTATAAAGTGTTACGCAAAACTCTAACAAAAGCAGGATAAACTCTTCAATAACCATGATTTCGAATGAGCAGAATACTTTTGTCCAAATACAGTAATACTGGCCTCACCACCCAAAACTGCCCTCACATCTCAAAAATGAAAAGAGCAATGCAGACACAAACAAAAAATAGCAATAATGTAATTCAAAAAGGTAAGCTGTCACATTTTATATTAATTACACATAAAGTAACATATTTCAACCTTTTTTGTTTAACTGTTAATATTGTTTGAAAAATTTTACTCCAAATGAAATACTTGCACTCAGAAAAAGTTGGGACAGTATGGGGGAAAAACTGCAGTGCTCCTTACATTTACTTTGATTTTATTTAACTGCAAACATTACAAATCCAAGATATTTCGTGTTTTGTCGGGTCACCTTAATTTTATTTGTTAATACACATCCAATCCTGCATTTCAGGCCTGTAACACATTCCAAAAAAGTTGTCACAAAGGTTTTACCAATTTGCAGGTTATAATTGCTTCCTGCAACATTTAAAAGATGTTTTGGCATCAAGGAAAGAACACTGAACAAGCTAGAAATAGGACACAAAATGTATGTTGGGTGGCCGATAACAATTATTGACTTTTTTCATTTAACAGCCAATAATATCAGCTGATGTATCGTACACGTTTACCGACTTCTGAGACGTAATAAAATATATCATGAAAAAGATTAGCGAAATAAGGGCAGCAGGAGAGAAACCATGAGAAATCATTCCACGATCATACGTCTAACACAGGGTTAACCTCACAGTGACTAAGAACGAACAAACTGAAAATGCCAAATATCCTATAGTCTAAAAAGAGACCATTGGTTGCCTTGAATAGTCTGGGGGAGAAGGCCTAAATAGCAAGGCCACAGAAATACATTGAAAGAGCCCTATTGTAGGCAATAAAAAACATACCCTCGTTCTCCCAAGGACGTCTAATTAGCAGTCAACAGCTGAGACCATTTCAAATGGTAATATTTTTTTTCCTTTAAATGTTTCATAGACATGTCCTATACTTCCACACACAATTGCGTTTTCTTAAGGGACCTTTTGTTCACCAAGTCCCTTTTTATTTGCATGCATGTGGGCATTTTTGTGAGTCAATGTAATAAATTGAAATCTCTTCACACAATGGTCAAGTGGAGGGATGGTAATATGAAAAAAAAGAGAAAAAAGCATTTCAATACTAAACCTACTAGAAGCCTAAGAGCATAACAGCTTTGTCCACAATAGCACGTCTCCTGATTCCCCGTCTGAAAAAGAAATACAGATTATTTCTTTAAGTCTTCGAACCTTCAAAGAGCCACCATTTAGCAGAATACAACCATCTATTCTCATTTTGAGCAGCCATGCACACAATATGAGTACATAGCATCATCGTTTTTCCATGAAGAAAGTATGATTACGGTTCTTCCAGTGAAAGAGCAAACTGTTGAGTCATTGGCGACACTAGCTCGTAGACAAAAACGCACCCATTAGAGCGAGAACCCCCGAGTGAAAGAACGAGCCAGTTATTGTAGGCGCAGCTTTTCAGATTTGCCTGATAAAAATCAAATCTGTACGTAACGGAGACCCCAGCTCGGAGTGGTGGACCCAGTGGCCAGTCAAACAGCCAGTGACTTAAGGCTTTACTGTAAAGCCTACCCTAAGATAACCTTTTGGTCAATGTGAAATGGTCACAGTGTGTGCAAGACAGATTTGACAGTGGCGAGTGCCGCTGTATTCCTCCATCTAAAGCTCTGCAGCATCTATTAAGCTGCTGTTGAATTGAGAAGGTTCTCTGGGTTTATGGTACTCTGAGATCTGCCTCAATCATGTCTGGTCAATCTCAACAGAATATAACAATGCAGGCTATGAGAGTATGTCCAAATGTTTGTGGACACCCCTTCTATGCACAGAGCTTGTCTAGTCCCGGTAAAGAAGTACCGCCAATGGAATAGGGCTGTCATTAATCTGTTGGTGCCATGTCTAATGCCAGATGTGTGCTAGAGGGGTATAAAGCCCCCTAGCATTGAGTTATGGAGCAGTGTTTTCTGCTCCATCCAGTAATTTTGGGATGAGTTGAGGGTGGATGCAATGAAATCCTCACATCAATGGCCAGGATCTGTTATAAAGCCTTCCCTGAACAGTACAACAAAAGCAGGATAAACCCTTTAACTGGGTTGAAAATGCAGGTGTCCCAATACTTTTGCTTTTGCCTGACATCTGCCCGGACATCTCAGAAATTAAAAAAGCAATGCATACATAAACAACAATAGCAATAAAGATGGAAAAAAAGAAAAGAATACAAGAATAAATGAACTTGCAGAGCTGGTTGGGAAGGCCTCATCCCCACGGACTCATTAACGCATCCTCAAGGTGGTCATTTCCTCTCAGATGTAATTAAGGCCGCAAACGACTCTGTCAAGCTCTTTTTTCATAGCATTCAAGGGAATACATCGACTAAACGCACACCCACAGTCATCCGACACAAACAACTTTTGCCAAGCAGACACCATTTGTTCGTTCCCCTTGAGGAAGCTTAAAAATCAATAACAGCACCATTTACGATGCGCATGGCCATATGACCTGTCCACCCCTTGTCTTTATCACTAGCCTCGGAGCTCAGTCTGACGCCTCACACACGTGCTACTCTTTGCGCACTCTTCAGGTCATTAGCATTACACTCCCACTGACAGGACTCTGACCTCATGTCAGGAGGTTAACAGAGGCATCGAGAGAGGCCAAGAGAACTGATGGTTCACAAACTCCTGGAAGACGGAAAGAAGCTGAGGAAGCTTTAGATTTTGAGAGAAGCGTATGTGCTTTTTGATTTTGCAATCGCACGCATGGATGGAAGGGGGTGGGGTGGGCTGGGGTGGGCTTTCATGGCAGAAAATGGCATTAGAGCTAATGACCCTGAGGGTCCCAGAGGAGCTCTTCATACTGAAGCCACTGGGGCTGAAAGCTGACTACACTGATTATTAAAAGACTGGCTCTAAAAGATGAGAAACAAGTGGTGGTCAATTACGTTTTAATCACAGTGACAGGTGGCTTAAATTGTGAAATTGAAACAAATCAAATGCTTTATGTAAATATCTCAAAATGTAGGCTTTATATGAACCTGTTGTTATCTCTAAATTGTCCTGTGGTGTGACTGTTGATGGTTCAGTAACAATCCTCAGATTGGACACTTTAAAAACAATGTTTTATAGCAACACATTTTCATTTCAGAATTTTAAATTGCGTTAATATATTAAATAAAAAATGAACATATTTATTATTTATATTTTATTATTTTTGGACACCAAACCTTCCCCAACATAAAGACAGAAATTCTTACAAATTTAAGTCTCTTTCATGGTAACAATTAATATACACATTACAATTGTCCATTTGTAAAAATTTTACTCTAAAAACTTTTACTTCAGCCAATTCTGAGTCTTTTTTCAAAAAGCTAAAAAAAAACCTCAGTGGCTTTGATCAGCCAGAAAAAAAGCCCAAGTTGTAATGGTGAGGTGTGATGATGTAAAACCTGCTGTTGAGGTATAAAACCCATTTAAAACATCAATGCAAATGGTTATTTCTTAATAATTTTTTTTATCTTTTAGGAATTTAATACATTTTGTCGCTCAAGATACTATATGTCCTATGGTGTGACCCCATATTCTGATTTTAAATCAGGCAATTCTACAGACAACTTCATTCAGGTGAAGGACCCCTTGCAAAGCCCATGACATGATCGCATGAACAATTTTTATTTCAGATTTGTTGAAATACTTCACTTTGTTCAGACTTAAAGTGTTCAGTTTTACCATCCTTTAGTGTGACTCAAATTTACTGGAAAAAAAAAATTATTAATAATTTCATTTTGAATTAAAATAACTGTCTAATAATGAAAATACATCTCTCTCATGTTAAATTACTTCTTATTTTTTTATGTCATACCATAGGACACATTTGTAATATACTATATAAAAATTTACATTTTAATGCATACTTACACTTTATTTATTGAATTTAACATTTTGTGAAAAAATTATGTAAAATGTGTACAGCGCAAATATACAGAACATTACATTTTTTACAATGTGTTACAATCAGAAAAAAATAGAAACTATGCAATAAAATGTGCATAATATATTTTTTATTTTATTTCTATGTGAAGGGAGACATACCAGTGCAGCTCCAAATATTATAAAAATGTGAAAAGGTTCATTTATGTTCATAATTATTTTGTTAAGTTAAAATGTGACTTATAGCTCATGAAAATGTGAAATCTAGAATCTCTAATTATTTTAATAAATTAGTATTCAAACAGTGTCAACACTTTTTCCTTTATATATATATATATATATATATATATATATATATATATATATATATATATATATATATATATATATATATATATATATATAAAGATGGATTTCTATCACAAACACTAAACCTTTAAGCAAACAAAGCAGACCTTCTTTATAGAGTCAATAATTCAGTCCATCCTCCTAAAGGCTTTAAGGGTATCAAAAGGCCATTAGTATGCTGGAATGGTACTGGACACCCCTAGCTGGAGGAGCAGTGACGTTGCCTCATATTTACCACTGGGACTCACGACAAGGTGACGAAAGGGCAAGGCCACGTCCCACATGACCAGCTGCCTAACAGATTAAAGTGGGCTCAAAACGTACAGATTGCCACTAGGAAAAAAAATAATAAAGGCAGCATGGCCTTCCCTTTATGACAGCAACAAAACATTCCCCCGAGACCAATCTTTTTATCATTCTCGAAAGAATGACAAATAAAACACTTCCAAAGGCCAGGAATTCTGCAACCAAACACATTTATAGGGCTGAGGTGTCCTGGACAAAAGCGTTTCTTCACTGATACAGCCCAGGTCACCGCCATATGTGGCAGAGGTTTCATTGACCATTGGGACTGATGAGTTTCATCTAGCCTTGTTGCAATACGCCACCAAAATGAATAGTGGAAGGTGACAGCAGGAGACTTTTCTGTCAAATAGCATTTACTTCCAGTGTAATCAAATAAGGACAACTGCCAGTGATCTTTCAGACTGAGATTATGCTCTTATGTGGTGAAATAAATGTGGTAAAATATGTAAATAATAATTTTTTTAATGGAAAAGTGCTGTACTAGTGCATCTCCAAGAATTATAATATGGTTAAAAAGTACATTTTTGTTCATATTTTAAGTCAGATATTTTTATCTTTGACAAAAGAAAGTAGTAGCTGCTTCAAATTTCTTTGTATACATAATAAATGTGTGGCAACCGTGGTATAAGCGGGATAACAGCCTTAACGAGGTGTCCAATTAAACCAAATTAATAGATTTGGAGAAGGAAACACCACTCAGCCTCATATCGTAGAGTATTTCCCTCCATTTATTTTGCATAACAGGACTCTTATCATACACAAGCACCCCAGACCTTCACACGTTATGATATAATTAACATTATTCACTTCAACTCTGAGCAGTCATAATGTTTTGGCTCTTCTGTGTTCTACTTTGTACTTCTACAAAAATTTGACTATTGAGGAAAAGCTGCATAATTTATAAGGTAAGCTGTCATATATCTTATATTTATTACACATAAAGTGACATATTTCAAGTATTTTGTTTGTTTTATCGTGTATACAGTTTGAACACTAACTTCTAAAATGAATTAAAATAAAATTTAAAAGCTCAAATTAAATATCGTAATAATTCGAGATTCTGGATTTCTAATTTTTTTGTGAGCTATAAGTCATACTGATCAACATTAAAACAAAAAAAAATTGAAATATGTCACTTTATATGTAAATGAATATGAAAAATATGTGAATGTACCTTTTATAATTAAAATTATGAACTTTTTTATGGTGTACTGTAATTAATTTTTTTTCAACCTTTACATACAGTTGTGGTTGAGTCTCATGTGTTGTATGTTTTTTTTAATTATGAAAAGCATCATGGCAGCCCGCACCGTGATGTACTTTAGGCTATGAAAGCACAAGGTTGAAGGTTACTCATGAAAAATACAAAATATTTTGCTTCATACATATACAGTGTGATGCATCCTGAATTAGACATTATGGACAACTGTACTGTATTACAAGAAAGTATTCTGAGCATCTCTAGAGGGAGCTATGAAAATCCTGAGTGCAGACTTGGGCTTGTTTTTTGTTGGGAAAGAATGGAAATACCACCATCTATCACTAACTTTGTGAACTAGAAAGAGGGTTCAAGGCCTGAAGATTTAAATCTACTTCAGCCAAAGACTGAGGTACCTTTCAACACGTCCACATTCAGCGTTTTTTGGGCTACCTTAAACACAAAGATTCTGCACATTTCTTAAAAAAAAGACCACTACATTCATATAAGAGCACTCACCAAGGCTTTAGATGGAAATGTATTATAAAACCTACATTTAATGGCCCTCAACACGGTGACCCCACATCATGAAACATCTTTTTTTTTTCTAGTTCATCACATTCAGGCTTTTAGCAATATAACATTCCTTATATAATTACATTCCTTGGTGTTGTCAAAGTGAATTCACTGAGGCTGACGCATTCCACAGGGTTACGTAACAACGAAAGGGCGAGGTAATACAACCAACGTGTCAATTATTCCGTCAACAAGTCCGCAAACAACTAAGAAGACTTTGCATATGGTGGACGAGGACTTTGAGGATGCACGCGTCTGCAGCGAGAATAAATATTCATTGTAGCATTGTCTCCGGCCTGCATTGGATGCATGACAATATCTGATACAATCCGCGCCGATTTCTTTTTTAGACACGTTTGAGTGTTTGTTCAATTTGAGCTTTTGTGTTTGCCAATCTCTTTGTTTGCTTTGGACAAAAGAGAGCTGGAAATCTCTGCCTGGAGATCCAAAGCCAAGAACTCACAAGCTTAAAGATTAAGTTGGTCACTATAATGAGGCATGGGGTGCTAATTGTAAAGGGGCTCTTTGGGTTGCTTTTTTTTATCCTCTCTCTTTTTCCAGACAAATATCTGACAGTGGCTTTGCATGGCAAACCTGTTTAATGAATGCCTAATCCCACAGATGCGCATTATGGCAAAACTGTCACACATCGCATTGTGGCAATATTAAGTTGATTTTACATTATCATCCCCTGGTAATGCTAGAATATTTGGATTCCCTTTAATGCAGAGGCTTTTTTTTGCGCAAAAAAAAGGGAACAGTAGTGAACTAAATCTGGTTCTCTCCCCCTCTCCTCTCCTTTGAATCCACCCCAATGACGAGGCTCCACAGAAATGGCTTCTTTATTGGGCTGACAGCTCCAAGCCTTCCCTACTCATCATCAAGCCCTCAAACAAAGGGCCCAGCTGAGCTTTGCTTAAGAGCATTCGCGACATGTTCACACCACATTTAGCCAGTGTAAACCAGAAGTAAAATCACGGCATTGTACGCTTTGAACAATAAAGGAAAGAGGTGCAGTCTTGCCGGATGGGCGCCATCATCCATATCAGAGGCCAAGTCAAAAGAACAACAAACACAGTCTCTGTGGGGGAGAGAATACTCTTCCTCGGCTGTTATTTATTGTATCCTTTGTTCATCTTCATGCCTCCTGCTTATATGCTCTTCCTCTTCTCCCAAAACCACGACTTTATGTTGAGGACACATACTATGAGTGAAGCACCTTCAGATTTACAAAAGTCTCATCATTAGATTGCTTTGTACTGCTATGTATGTATGTGTGTATGTATGCATTTCTGTATGTACAAAGTATGTGTGTATGTATGTGTGTATGTATGTATGTGTGTATGTATGTGTGTATGTATGCATGTATGTATGTATGTATGTATGTATGTATGTATGTGTGTATGTATATGTGTATGTATGTGTGTATGCATGTATGTATGTATGTTTGTGTGTATGTATGCATGTATGTATGTATGTGTACGTATGTATGTATGTATGTATTCATGCATGTATGTATGTGTGTATGTGTGCATGTATGTATGTATGTGTGCATATATATGTGTATATGTATGTGTGTATGTATGCATGCATGTATGTATGTACGTATGTGTACGTATGTATGTATGTATGTATGTATGTATTCATGCATGTATGTATGTGTGTATTTATGTGTGTATGTGTGCATGTATGTATGTATGTATGTATGTATGTGTGTATGTATATGTTTGTGTGTATGTATGTGTGTATGTGTGTATGTGTGCATGTATGTATGTATGTATGTATGTGTGTATGTATATGTATGTGTGTATGTATGCATGCATGTAGGTATGTGTGCATGTATGTATGTATGTATGTATGTGTGTATGTATATGTATGTGTGTATGTATGCATGCATGTATGTATATGTGTATGTATGTGTGTATGTGTGCATGTATGTATGTATGTGTGCATGTATGTATGTATGTATGTATGTGTGTGTGTATGTGTGCATGTATGTATGTATGTGTGCATGTATGTATGTATGTATGTATGTGTGTATGTATATGTGTATGTATGTGTGTATGTATGCATGCATGTATGTATGTGTGTATGCATGTATGTATGTATGTATGTATGTTTGTGTGTATGTATGCATGTATGTATGTATGTATGTATGTGTACGTATGTATGTATGTATGTATGTATGTATTCATGCATGTATGTATGTGTGTATGTATGTGTGTATGTGTGCATGTATGTATGTATGCATGTATGTATGTATGTATGTATGTATGTATGTATGTACGTATGTATGTGTGTTTGTATGTATGTATGTATGTACGTATGTATGTATGTACGTGTGTATGTGTGTATG
>BRDA01082728.1:0-18559 GCA_036984385.1 Crenuchus spilurus | reverse complement strand
TATATATATATATATATACAGTTTGTATGTATGGATGAATGGATATTGTATGCATGTAAGTATATGTATATCTGTAGGTTATGTATGTATGTGTGCATGGCTGGCTGGATAGATAAAGGATGCATGCATGCACTGTATGTCTGTATGTACCTTTATTGAACCCAAAGGAAATATTTCCAGTATTATATAAGAAAAGTCTACCATTATGTTTGTAATTCTTCAGAAGCAAAACAACAATGGAACATGTCAGATTAAAGAAAATACCAGCACATCATCAAAATCAACAGAACTTTTATGCAATGATAATAAAAAACTTAATTTAAAAAATGTGTCATTAAATAAAATGGTTTTAAAGTCGATTTAAAAACAACAGTGTCACAAAACCAGCATCATCATTAATGATAATTTACCTCATATTGCTAAATTAAATCACTTAGACAAAGTATTTTACAGCAGAAGACATCAACAGTCGTGTGTTATATCAGGTCATGTGATTTCTTTCTGTCCTAATGAAAATGAAAATGAGAGCATCCATGTGCTGGTGTTTAGACTGAAATAATACAGTTCAGTTCACTATTTATAAGTCTGTGTTTGAGCAAAATGACTATTTTTGTTTTATTCTATAAACTACGGATGACATTTCTCCCAAATTCCAAATACAAATATAATTTAATAATCTAAAATAACCATTAAACAGAACACAAAAATAGTAAAAGTTCATATTACTAATGTTTTAATTAGGAAGAGCTCAGGAGTGAATATGTGGAGAAGTAATCCTGATTTGTTCATGATCTCCACTAAACTTTCACTGCTGAGAGACTTTAGGCCAAACATTTAAGCAGCTCAGCTTTGTTTGAGGGCTTGTGTCCATCCATTGTCCTCTTATCCAGGTGTTTTCAGTGTGGTTCAGGTCTGGAGTTTGGCCTGGACATTTGATGTTGGTTCATTGGCTGTATAGTGTGTTTGGGATTAATGTCCAAAACACCAGTTTAATTATGATCACAGTACAGACAACACATCAAAAATACAATATTGTGGAAAAATTCAAAAATTCCATAATCATAGTCATTTATTTTATGCATATACATACATACATACATACACACACACACACACACACACACACACACCTTCTGGACATTCAGTGGCTAAATTCATCCAAACTATGTGTAAACACATGTGTAATTATTTAGTAAACAAACAAGTAAACAAACCAGAACATGTTTATATTTGACATTCTTCACAGTAGGCACCTCTTGTTTAGATGCAGCTTTCTTGGCATTTTCTCAGTCAGCTTTATGAGGTAGTCACCTGGAATGGCTTTCAGTTAACAGCTGTGTCTTGTCAAGAGTTCATGACTCGCATTTCTTGCCTCTTAATGTGTTTGAGACATCAGTTGTGTGTCTACTTTGAAGTAAAATCTAAAACATGTTTTGGTTTGTTTATCACTTTTAAGTTTACTACATGATTCCTTATGTGTTCACTCAGAGTCTGGATGACTTCAGTGTTAATTTACAGTGTAAAATAAATAAATAAATAAAAACATTGAATGGTACTGTGTATATATACACAAATGTAATTTATGAATTCAATTATGAACAAAAATGTACTTTTCCATGATCCTTAATGCAGAAGCCATAGTACATGTTACCTATGATTTGACTCCCAAAAGTTAGCACAGGTCCATATTCTTCTGCATTAAACCTCTGAAAATCCATCTCTGCAAGCTTTGCTGTACAATTGTTCAGTTCCTAATCATACACAACTAAGCTGGACCAGCCAGAGTGGGCCAAGTAAGCCCTTTTTGGCAGAAGAAATCCATTCTGCCAGAACTGTCTCATTACCACTGCTGGCACTGAGATGGTGGAGAGAATTAGCCGTCCCTCATACACACGTACACAGAGCTCGGAACTTGCACTGGAATTTTGGCTACGACAGTCTTCTGTCAGCAGTTCGGTGACTGGATTTTGACTGAAAAGTGGCCACATTTGTTCATTAGCCTTTGTGGATTGTCTCTTTGGATAACAAAACACCACGAATGATACAATTATGATGAAAGTCATGTTTCAGAGAGGTTCTGTAATAATTAAAGTGGGTTAGAATAAGACATTACACACACACACACACACACACACACACACAGCCTAAACAGTGCTTGCTGAAGAATATGTGCATTCTCGAGCTTTAGTGCATTTAAAAGTAGCTCAAAGCCAATGGCTTAGAGCAGGAGCGGTAAAGAAAGGACCATCAGTGAGCCCTCCACAGCAGCGATGGGGAGGCGAGGCTGCATGGGCGCTAAGCATTTTTTGAATATTACTGACCCAGCATTTGGAAATACGAAGCACAACAAGGCAAAAAAATGAATGCTTTTTTAGTCCAGAAATCCTTTCACCCTCTCATATTCAGCCGATCAGATTAAGGGAGAGGTTTAAGAAGATTTGGACCAAAAAAAAAAAAAACTTGCAAGCTCTGGGAGGGAGTCGTGAAGGTGGGGGAAAAGAACAGTTTGTGATTCAGTGGCCTCAGGCAATTCATCATAGAAATTGAGTTTCTAATGCAGCATCTTGTGAATCCCTTTTGCCCTGTCAACGTTTTAATACATTACATTGAGAATGTAAATCATGTTTTAAAAAAAGCTGGCAAAAGCTAGCATTAACTGCCCCCCTCCCAGCCTTTCATTTCTCTCCAATCTCTCTCTCTCTCCCTCCCTGTCTCTCACTCTCTCCATACACTAAAGCACTGACACAAACTCAGTCCCATCAATGCCCGGCGTACTTGGGTAGATTTGAGCAAGAGAGACCGCTTCGGGCCCGGTAATTCTTCGCCAACAGAAAAGGAACTCTAAATCTCATTATGCCACTTAACTTGTGATTTCTGGAGTTGTTGTGGGCCTCGACACAAATTCTGTGGGATAAATGAGTTTGTTTCTTTTCTTCTCCTCCTCCCCCTCCCACTCTCCCTTCATAAAGAAAAAAAGAGGAGCGCACAAATGGAGGTGGATATACTGGACTGCGTAAAGAGTCCGTGACTGAATATACCCCCAGGCTCCATTACAGACTCGCCTGTCAAATCTGAATATTGCAGTCGAGCCGTCTCAAAATTAGACGGGCCTTCAGTAAACTCGGACAAATATAGTCGCTTCGGCGCGCTCAGCTTTTGTACGGTTGGATATCCACACCTCGCAGAGTTGAGCTCCAACACATCTAATTCAGAGAATCGGACTGTTCACACACGCCAATAAAATCCCAAATACCAAATCTGGAGTGACTACCAATACAGAAGCGATACAAACAATACAATACAAAAAAACAACAGAGTCATTGTCTAGACGTTACAGTGCCACATCCAAAAATATTCGTGAAGTTCCTTTGTGTTCATAATTTAATTCAAAAAGGTAGTCATTTTATACTGAAGTATCAAAAATGTAACAAACGAGACATCATTTACAGTCTATACTGCAAAAATTAGAAATAATATTTTCTATTTATTAAATGTAAAGTGACACATTTATCAAATCAAATCAAAATTTATTTACAAGGTGCTTTTTACAACGGATGTTGTCACAAATCAGCTTTACATAATTAGTATCGGACAATTTTAATCTAAGCCCGATGTGAGCAAGCCGAAGGCAACAGGGGCAAGGGAAAACTCCCTCAAGCCTGGAGGAAGAAACCTTGGCAGGAACCAGACTCACAAAGGGGATCCATCCTCCTCTGATCAAGCTACTGATAGAGATTTACATCATCAGTTAAGTCTGACATTGTGCTGTAGTATAAAACAATAATGATATTAATAATAGTGATCATTGCATCCATATCATTTATATTTTAATGTTGATCATTTCGGCTTACAGCTCATCATCCAAAATCCAGAATATCAAAATTAAAATTAAAAAGTCTTCAAATGTCACTTTACATGTAATGATATAATACAGTACCAGTCAAAAGTTTGGACATTTTGTGTTTTTTCATTATTTAAAAATGTTCTGCATTGTAGATTAATACTAAAGTCATCTAAACTATGAGTAAACACATCTGTAATTATTTAGTAAACAAACAAGTAAACAAACCAAAACATGTTTATATTTGACAGTCTTCACAGTAGGCACCTTTTGCACAGCTTTCTTGGCATTTTCTCAGTCAGCTTTATGAGGTAGTCACCTGGAATGGCTTTCAGTTAACAGCTGTGTCTCGTCAAGAGGTCATGACTTGCATTTATTGCCTCTTAATGTGTTAGTCTGGATGACTTCAGTGTTCGTTTACAGTGAAAGGTAAAAAAGAAAAAGAAAAATATTGAATGAGATGGTATATCCAAACTTTTGACTGGTACTGTATATGTCAGTTTACCTTTTTGAATTAACTTGATGATATTCCAATTTTTGGAAAACTGCTACACCAAAGAGCCAAAACATTATGACCACTTTATCTCATAGCTTGTGAAGGTCGAGTTTGAAGTCGAGTTTCCTTCACTAAAACCAATAATTTGGTATAACAGGATGCAATAATTAAGGGTGCTATCCCGCTTATACCCCGGTTGCCACACATTTAGGCATTTGTTGTATACAAGGAAATCATGAGGGCTTTGTGCATCTACTACTTTCTTTTGACAAGGATAAAAATAACATTGTCATTGTAGCCTAGTTTTGTTTGTTATAGCTACCAATCAAAGTTTACAGAGCACTGATGTAAATGGGGATTAAATTGTTTTACACTGCTTCACTTGTGTCTTGTTATGCAGAATCTGCCAGCCAATCAAAAATGTGTATTTCTCACCTCCAGGGTAAAATAGACAGTCAGTTCTCATAGTCAATGTGTTGGCCTGAAGACCTGATTGACTGTGACAATGACCAAATTGATTATGACCAGACAACTGGACTGGAGCGTCTGTGAAATGCCAAGGCTTGTGGGATGCTCTCAGTCAGCAGTGGCCTCCAAATTACCCACATCTCAATATAACTGAGCATCTGTGTGATGTGCTGGAACAACAAACTTCCTGGACGTTATGGATCATCTAACATCTCCCAGATACAACAAGGCACCGTCAGAAGTCCATACCTCGCAGAAGTGACCACCAGCATTGGTCATAATGATTAGGCTCATCAGGATAAGCTTGAACTCAAACATAAAATGATCCCAGTGTCCAAATTAGGGCATTTTAACCCACTTTCCACACTGAAGTGAATGAAAACTCTATAGCACTGTATTACCAACAAGCACATTACCATTGGCACTATCTACAAAGGCCCCAAATGACACTGCTATCAGCACATCTCCACCTGATACACATCCTCATCCTCTATTAAGGTACTCTTCGGTGCATCTTAGAGACACACCAAAGAACCCTCCTTAAAGTCGTTCACCCCCCCATAGCATGAAGCCAAGTGTGCGGTAATGCAATGCAGGAAATCTCTACCTGAAGGGGAAAAAATGGAAAATAATTGACAACCTTGCAGCAGTCATAACCCCATTCAGCCATAGCACGTCCGCATACGGTGTCAAAAAAATCTGTGAGTAAATCTGCTATTAATATGTATAAGTGTTATAATCTCTGCTTGAATGAGCTGCTGAATATGATGGGGCAGATTTAGGAAATCCGACATGAGTTTTTAGACAAGAAAATGGCCACCCCTCTTAATCATGTTTGAAATGATGCATTTCATATCAATCACTGGACCATGGGGTTGTCGGGGGGGGGGGTAAATATTACACGTTTTAGCATTGCGGCCCACTATTATGAAACCAATTCAACTGATTGCGCTGCTTACAGTCCATATAATCTTTGATAATCTTCTTCTTAATTACCACACATCAACTCCTCCAGATATTAAGTGTAATTTATATATCTGTATGGGGGGGGGAGTAGATGTGAGTTAGTGTGATTGTGCATCTCCATTAAGGTGTGTGTGTGTGTGTGTGTTTGTGCATTTTTAGGACTAAAATGCACTGGAACAGAGATTACATACCGATACAATAACCTCACACGTCCAAAAATTAGATGTAGAAGTATATTGTATGTGCATCACATGTAAAATGACATATTTTAAGCTTTTTTTGACTTTACTGTTCATCACTGTGGCTTATAGCTCATGAGTTAGCTGACCATTCAAGCACAGTCATACCATTTAGTACCATTTAGTAGCCGTTTTTGGGCACTGTAGGCTGGAAAATGAAAGCTCGTCAGCAGATGGAAGCATGAAGTGCTCTAAAATCTCCTGGTAGATGTTGACTTTGGACTAAACACAGTGGACCAACACCAGCAGATGGCATCACACCTCAAATCATCCCAGAAACTTCACACTGGACTTCAGTCACCTCGGATTCTGTGACTCTACTCTTAAAAAAATGGTTCTTAAGTAAAAAAATATATATATCTAGAACCTTGCACACTCGTAGAAGGCTTCTTGAGGCTTCTTTGCATGGTGAAAGGGTTCTAAAGATATGTTGCTTCTTTAGAAGCTTCTTTGAACGTCTTTCCATAAAACCTCAAAAATTACATAGTTACAATGTCAAGAGGAACCCTTTTATTCATCCATCATCCATGTGAAGAACCCAGGCAAAGGACCCTTTAAACTTACAAGGGGTTCTAAGAATTTAAGGGTTTTATATATATATATAAAACCATTTTCTTTAGTAAAGAACCCTTGGAGAACCATCTTTTATAAGAGTGTACAACCTTGATTTCCAAATGAAATGTAAAATTGACTTTCATCTGGAAAGTGGACTTTAGACCACAGTTCTGGTTCTGCTTAGTCCAGGTAAGACACTTGTGATGATGTCTCTGGTTCAGGAGTGTTGATATTAGGAATGTGGCAGCTGTAGCTCTGAGAGACACACAGTGTTTATACATTTACTCAAACTCACCATCAGATATTCTAATAATCTGAGATTCTAAATGTTATATGAGATATAAGCCAAACCAATCAACAATCAATACTTTGTTGATATATAATATATCAATATTACAAACTTGACTTGGTTCTGCAGGTTCCTCCTCTTTAACATTCGATGGATCTGACCCTTTCTAACTCAGGATGCTGCCCAGGTGCTTGTTCAGTCTCTCGTCACCTGAAGACTTGACTACTGCAACTCCTATGTGAGCCATCAGGCCTCTGCAGCTGATCCAGAATGCAGCTCCACGGCCATGAGCCCAAGTTCTCACGCGTTACTCCACTACTGCTTTCACTTCACTGGCTTCCTGTAGCTGCTCGCATCAGATTCTTAACCCTGATGCTCGCCTGCAAAGCAAGAAATGGACCCCCCCCATCCCTAAGTAATGACAATGGTCAAGTCTCAAGTCGCACCTTGAACCTTTTGAGCTCTTTGGGCTCAGCTTGACCTGCCATCCTTCAAAACACGTGGAAGACTGGCATCAAGACTCTTCTCTTTCCTGGCTCTCAGGTGGTGAACAAACTCCCACTGGTTGTTCTAACAGCAGAGTCGCTCACAGTCTTCACACACAGACTGAAGAGCATCTCTGTGTGGAGCACTTAAGCAGCACTAGTTTAAACACTTATTGTAATGCTGTAAAGCTCTTATATTGTGTATAATTGTGTATCTTTCCTTCTTTCTAGGTATTAGTGATGGTTTAGTTCTAACAGTGTCTGAACTGAAGAGTAGTTTGGACTCTAATCTGTCTGTACTAGCTGAGATCATTCTCTTAATGTAAACAAAACACTGTTGTACATCACTCTGGATAAGAACGTCTGCTAAATGCTGTAAATGTACATGCAATGCATATTTGACTGATGTTTAATTTTGACTGAAATTATGAAAAATGACGTTTTTCAATATTTTTTATATGATTATAATATGTATTTATATTTTTTGACTGAAAGACCAAAGACATTTTCGTTACTGTGTTCATGGAGTATCTATTACATTATATATATATAATCCCACAACCCAGCAATGTATTAAAACCTTTGGTGTAGTTCTGAGCTCGTGTAAATGTGTGAGTATAATTGTGCGACTCCATTAAGGTGTGTGTGTGTGTGTGTGTGTGTGTGTGTGCAAGCCTGCTCTCCAAGTGACCTGACGAGGACTGAATGCAAGTACACTCGGCCCGTCTCTCCTCAGGAGTCATTAGCTGGCTGACTGGTGAGGTGTGGTGAGCGCTGCTACACAGCTCAACTTTATTTAATGCTTCAGGAGGCTGTTTCACTACGGGCCTCATGTGTAACGAAAAAGTAATCTCAAGGTGACGAGAGGGGGAGCGGTGGAAAAAAAAAAAAAAAAAAAAAAGAAAAAAACTCCTGCTTTCCTTCATCTCCATCCCTGCCAGCTTCCCTGGAGCTCCTGGACCCTCTGGAGCTGATGCTCCTGAAAGACACAACAGAAACGACCACCACTGCTGGACACACTGTTTAACTGTAGACTAATCACTCAGTCATTAATCTTAAGGTTCATTAATAAACATTTCTCACTGATACTGAACAGATTTGTGAGCTGGAAGTGAAAAATTGAAGTGTGTGTACTTGCAGTATCATTTTTAATCTTAAAACTCATTTTTGCGACTTTGCCTCTAGGATTAATAAAGTGATCTATCGTTCTAATGTTCAGTGATGTCTAGGTTTGGACCGATAAATGATTTAATCCAATATTGTGACAATTTAAATCAGTGATGATTATTAAGCAAATTTTTATCAAGTTAATGTTTTTTTTTTAATGGTTTTTAAATTTTACATTAATGGTGTTGCTTTTTTAACCACTGAATTTGTACAAGTATAAAAAATTTAATATAATAAAAAGACGTCATTGTTACATTAAACATTTTAATATCGAGAAAAAGTTCATTGTTAGTTCAAAAAGGTCGTATTTTATATTAATTATATTTAAAGTGTTCAATTTCCAGCCTTTATAATGTTGATCAGTTTTGCTTATAGCTCATGAAAATCTTAAATTATTAGAACATTTAATTTTAAATTTGAGTAAAGTACTATTCAAACAGTATCAACATTAATACAAAAAAGTACTTGAAATATTGCTTTTAATACATGCACTGAATATAAATCTGAAAATGTAAATATATGTATAAAAAAGTATGACATTTTACCTTTTTTAATTAAATTATAAACACAATGAACTTTTTCCAACTTTTTCTAGGTTTTGGAGATGCACTAGTAAGTTTAACATCATCAAATAACTACAATTATATGTTTAAAAGGAGTACAGAGTGAAAGTTGGACAAGCTTGTAAAGAAGGGGATGTTATTTAACCCATTCACACAGTGAAACACACACACACACACTAGTGATCTAGCAGCAGGGACGTCTCTACGTTAGTGGCCAGATGTTGCTGTGGAGTGGTGTGTGACATAATTTTGCTTACATTTATTTTATTTAAATATTATTTTCTAACATAGTTGTGTATTTGACTTCTGAAAATGGCAGTTGCTCCCAATAGATTAAAAATATTCCTGTATGTTGCGTAAGGTCAGTACTTTCAGCAGTCTTCATTTAGCAAGCCAGTCAGAGTCTGTTTAAGCTAGTGGGCAGTCGAAAACATGTGCAACACGCTAATGCTGGCAACATTCTGGGAACAGCCAATAAAAAATGAAAGATTTGCATACGCAAGCTTATGTGAATATCATTTACTTCACTTTTGATTCCAGAGATGCCACTGTCTAGGATGCAGTGAGCACACTTGCCTGGAGCACATGGCACCCAGGCAGCAGTTGAGGGACTGTTCAAGGGCACTTCAGTCATGCTCTGTCATTTTATGGGATTGAAACAGTCACAAGGCTGGTTCCCTAACCTCCATAGGCCCCAATTTGGATTGACTGTGTTATAATTCTCCTACACCCTCCCACTGATATACAGCGTAAGAACATGATCACAAGCCTGAAACGGTCATGTAAATGAATTTGTAACACAATAAATATAATTTACATAGAGATGATAGTTTTGTCTACATTGACATGCCTTGAAACTATGGAAAGTAATAAGCTATGAAGGATTCAGTGAGTAATAATCAATTTACTGTGACACAGCAGCAAACATCTGTTTCTCATTGTGATCACGCAAACATGTGGGATCAAACTGTGAAGCCGTTTCAGATCTTTCTTATGTGTTTATCAGTATAAGGTGCGTTAGTTTAAAGTCTACAAAATTCCAAGCATTTAACATCAGGGCAGTGACAAGCCAGCACCCGCATGTACCGAAAATATCATCCTTGTTAGTCTTTTCCATGCCGTTATCTGAAGAGAGTGTTTCATGTAGGACAGGTGAGTGGAACTGGGTCACTGAGCTCTGCTTCCAATTTGCCGCAGTGTTCACAAAGTGTGAATCATACAAGGATTTAATCTCACTTAAGTCCACTTAAACCCCTCTCGGCTGCAGAATGGCTCACTTGAACTGTCACAGGTAGGCCTATTTCATTGTGCCATCTTTCCTTCTCCCCACTACACCCACGGCACCGCGATCGCAACTCTGTTTATGAACCCGCAGATTGGCCTGACACCTCCTACAAATCCATCCCAACTCCATTCGGCAGGATTTAGAGTATTAAACAGCCACACGAAGCCATTAATAAACCTCCATCTGCCTGGAACTTGGCCACAGTTGCAGTTATTTGGAATCTGCTCACCTCCGTGATGTCACCAGTGTCATTGTTGTAAGTTTAGAACAGGGGTTGGGGTCATTACTGGGAAAAAGTAATCCATTTCAAATTACAGATTACTTCTCAAAAACTGTAATGAGATTACTTTACTTATTACTTTCTGGGCAAAGTAATCTCATTCCTCATTACTTCTACATTACTTTATAAAACCCAAACTAATCTGTACCAAAATGCAAAAGAAGTCCCTCTCAGTGAGTTATATTTAAACAGGGGATGCTAACTGAGCTGCCTGTGGACAGTAGAGTCAAACAAAGTTTAAACAAATGTTCCTGAATTGAAATACAGAGCTGAAGCTTCTTATTCATAAGCATCTATTTTGAAATTACCCATTCCATCTTAAATGCTGCAGCAGTTACATTCAGAAGCTGGTATTTAAGGTGGAATGGGAAATTCAGAAGTACAAATTAGACCCTAAACTTGAGACTGAGCTGTTAGAACTTTCTTAGTCTGTGGGCAGCATCCCACTCATCAGTGAAACTACACACAAACCTAAATTAATTCAACCACAAACACACCTCATCAATGAAATCTCAAAAAGCATAAACTGGTGTTGTGCCAAATTGGGCAGCCCCGCCATGAGATGAATCCCCTGTCAGGAGTGCGAACACTACTTACTAATGGTGTCCCGTTGCCTTTATTTTGTTTTCTGTGACCAAAGAAGCTTAAATACAATCCATTCCCATCATGAATAAAGGAAATAAAGCTTTTACTGAGATAAGATGACTGTCTGTGTGTTAACTTTGATTACATTGTTGATGTGATTCATTATACTGTCTCGCTAGCAGCGGCTAACAGTTACTGTGATGTTTCAGTGACAAGCTGCTGATACCGTAAACAATATTCACATAAGCTCACGTATGCAAATCTTTCACTTTTTATTGGCTGCTACCAGCATGGGATCAGCATAAATGTACCCCGCAGCTTACTATTGTAAGCGTGTTGCACATGCGCAGTGTTTTCTACAGCTCACTTGCTTAAATGGATGCTGACAGGCCAGCCCCATACTCACTAACTAAATGAAGACTGCTGAAAGTACTGACCTTACTGAACAGGAATATTTTAAAGGTATTGGGAACTACTGCCATTTTCATAAGTTAAATACACAACAATGTTAGAAAATAATATTTAAATAAAATAAATGTAAGCAAAATGATTGATTATGTCCCATAAATAAAGTAAGTAAAGTAAAATGCTGAAGAGCATTAATTGATGAAGAATTTTGGGAGTGAAATAGAGACTGAAGACACAGCTAAAAATCCTTTTGGAAGGCAGAAAAAACGGGTTGTTTTTAATAATTTGCACTTGCATATATGTTGAATTTGGCCAAAAACCAAAAGTAAGTTCACAATAAAGTTATATGCTCTATTGGAGGCATTGTTCCAGAATACACTGTAATAAATACAATCCCAAAAGAGATGCTCAATGGTTTCATCACAACAGTGAAATAAAGAGCAGTTTGAGACAACACTGGGGTTTAATTTAGCTAGTGTATAATTTACTGGGTTAAATGCATCAGTAGACACTTTGAAACACAAGGACTGACAAAGAATAGTAACCCAACATGAGATGTATGTTGTATTACATTGAGCATAACTGTAATTTGTCTACATTTGTTATAACTGTAGTACTCTACATTACGTGCTGTAGCTATGGGAAAAGTAATCCCATTACTCTGTACTACATTAACCCAGTCCTGGTTTATAATGGAACTGAACTGGGTTGAACCACAGTGCTATGCAATGTTCTCAAAAATGATTTATGCCTATATCCATGTGCCCTCGTGCCTGCATTCAATATCAGGGGCACATTGGTCATATAATCTCAATAAGGAGCAGATATTTGAGCGTTAGGCTTCTCCACTGGCCAAACATGTGGTTTTGAATGTTTGTTTTCCTCAAGTATCCATCATGTTATTAAGTTCAGCTACTCTAGTTAATCCAGAGATCAGTAGGACCACCTAAAAACCACCTCATCAGGCGAGTGTACTTTAGAAACATAAGCTTTCACTGAAGCCACACTGAAAATTAGGTTACTGCTACAGCATCCCATATGAAGGCATCAGAAGATGGTCCCTAAAGAATAAAGTATTTAACTGAAAATATATTACAGCACAGTGAAATACACATCCAGCTCCCGCTCTATTATTTCTTTGCAACAGAGAAGGGTAGATCATAATATTCAAATCCGTCTTTAACCTTTCAAGGCAGGAGGATTATAGAGTAAAGGCTCTATTCCAAACTACTTCCTCGCCCCCCCAACCGGCAGCAATAATAATGATCATTATCGCCATTGTATGAAAAACGGATTATCATATCAGTGTACAAACCCAGGAACACCCCTACTATTATGAAGTCATTTCATTCTCATCAGGATAGTGGTTTGAAAATGGTAGGAGTGCTTGGCAGTGGCCAAGGCCATCGCAGGTGACTGCACATTCTCTCCGCTATTGTTTGAGCTTCTAAGTCTCCGTGCAAGGAGCCTGACATACTTAAGATGCATATGCTCTCATTGTTGATCTTACATATTTCATCTGAAGAAAATGAAATCTCCAAGTGCAGAAGCATATTCACAGCACAGAAAGAGACCCTGAAAGAAGCAGGAAAAAAAGGCTTCGCCCGCCATTATTGGTTGCATGTTTCTTGAAGCGTTGACTATGGCGCAAACCGTGACTTCCAACAGCATTTTTTTTACGTCAAAGTAAGTATTAGTCTGTCATGAGATCATATTTCAAGAGTTTCAGATTCAATTGTGTGTAAAGTAGAGCTGTTTTTAAACACTGCGTCCATTTACTGTCTAGACACAGCTACCGTCCGTCTTGTAGATGTAAAGTCAGAGACAGTAGCTCAACTGTTGGTGACATTAGCCTCCCAGTCTCCCATTGGTGGTCTCAGGACACTGTAGGCTGTGCTACACACCAACACCACCACCACATCAGTGTCACTACAGTGTCAAGATCTACCACCCAAATTATACCTGCTCTGTCATCTTCTAGTCCTTCATTGGTGGTCTCAGGACACTGTTGGGTGGATAGTTGACTCATCTCAGTTTAGCAATGGTGCTGAGGAATGTCACATACTAACACACCACCACCACATCAGTGTCACTACAGTATCGAGATCTACAACCCAAATTATACCTGCTATGTCATCCTCTAGTCCTTTTTTGGTCTAGGACAAAGATGGAGTGGATAGTTGACTCATCTCAGTTTAGCAATAATGCTGAGGAACTCCACACACTAACACGCCACCACCACGTCAGTGTCACTACAGTGCTGAGAACAACCATCCAAATAATACCTGCTCTGTCATTTTCTACCTCTTCATTGGTGGTCATAGGAAACTGTTGGCTGTATAGTTTTGGTTTGTTGACTCATCTCAGTTTAGCACTGAGGCTGAGGAACTCCACACACTAACACGCCACCACCACATCAGTGTCACTACAGTGTTGAGATCTACAACCCAAATTATACCTGCTCTGTCATCCTCTAGTCTTTCTTTGATGGTCTAGGACAAAGTTGGACTGAAGAGTTGACTCATCTCAGTTAAGCACTGATGCTGAGGAATGCCACACACTAACACGCCACCACCACATCAGTGTCACTATAGCGCTGAGATCAACCACCCAAATTATACCTGCTCTGCCATCCTCTAGTCCTTTTTTGGTGGTCATAGGATGCTGTTGGCTGGATAGTTTTGGTTGCTATGTTTACACAGCAGCTCTGTTGTGTCTGATCTACTTATACCAGGACATACCAACACACCACCACCACATCAGTGTCAGTGCAGTACTACAAGGATCCTCCCAAATGTTACCTGCACTGTAGTGGTCTTGACTAATGGAGAACAAGGTGAACAGAGAAACAGATGAACTACAAAGTGCACTTTGAACAAAGCTGTGACTGATCAGAAATGTTATTTACAGCAACGCCCTCATTTCATCATCAAAAGCCAAACATGCCAACCAGCGTCCCATTACTGCCATGGAAGTGTAGGTTTATCCCAGTCATTAGACCTGCTCACAAACTGTGAGAACAGACCAGTTGTTGGATGACATGCCGCTGCAGTGTGTGAAACTGAAGCCTGGTTAAATAAAGGCGCTGAAGGGACACTAGCACCATATGGTGGATGAAACAAGCACTACTTTTGCGACACACACACACACACACACACACACAAACCCTGCAGAAATCAGACGGAGCCATAAATCCGCTCAAATGCAACCCGGCGCAGCAGCCCTGCAGTATGAGTTACTTATGCTTGCCTTCACACTTTCATGTTCAATATTTAATGGTGAGGTCACGCTGTGCTCTCCACACCCCTCTGTTTTCATAGCAGTGTGGTTACATTTCTTAAACATATGCACTTCTTTAATTAAATCATACCTCAATTCAGTCTGTCTCAGTCTTATTGACGGCAAGGTCATAAAACTATTAAGATGAGTCACAGGGAAAATTGTTGTGAGCAGGAGGTGGTGAGAGAGGTTAATTAAGTGGCAATTGCTGTTTCTTACTCCGAGCTACTGCTGCATTCTTCCGTCTCAGACAAGCTGCGGGGGGAGTGTGGCATTCTCGCACACGGGAAAAAAAAATGTGAGCACTTGCCGTGGAAAAGTTAAACAAAAATGACACAGGTGCAGTATGACGGTCTCTCCTGCTGAATGATGTCTGCTTTCTCCTTCTGCATTCGCCATTACGCTGAATTAATCGCGCAAATTCCAAAAATACCACGCGTCTTTGTCCTTGCACTGAAAGGTGCATTTTTGTTGTTGTTCCGCACCGTTTAGGCCCTGTTTGTTCAGCTAATCTAATAGGTTCGGTGTCAGAACACATTCAAAACATTCATTGTGCTGTTGAGACTTTTGTATAAATATGCCCAAATGTTTGCGGACAGCACTCCTAATGAATGCATTCAGCTACTTTAAGAGGTTCCTATTTGCCGACACACATGCACACAGCTTGTCTAGTCCCTGAGAAGTACTGCTAATTGAATAGGACTAAACATGAACCTATTGGCACCATGACGAATGCCAGGCATGAGCTTGAGAGGTATAAAGTGTCCATATAGTGTGTGTATATACAAACCGGATTCCAAAAAAGTTGGTACACTAAACAAATTGTGAATAAAAACTGAATGCAATGATGTGGAGGTGCCAACATCTAATATTTTATTATACTGTAACCTGTTGTCCCTGGCCCCGCCTCTGTCCATGTGCCTTGTTTGTTTATGTTCCCATGTGCCCTCCTGTCACCATGTGTCTTGTTCATGTCATGTTTACACCCCCAGCCACGTCATGTCTTGTCCATTGCACAGCCCTGCTGTCTCATGATCAGTCTTGATTGTTTGATATAAAGCTTCCCTAGTGTCTCACATCCTTGTCAGTCATTGTTTTGTCGTCACTCAAGTGTTGGTCAATCACACTCTGCCTTGTTTATCTCCATTCAACATTTTAACACATGCCAAGCAGATGAGCTTGAGACCAGAACTATGGAAAATGCAATGGTCAAACAAAACCATAAACATCCTTAAAGACATGATTTTTTGCAAGTAAAATTTTGATATCACTGCTAATGCACATTCAAAAATTTGATTATAGTGTAAAATTCATTTGTTTTTGTCATTTAATTAAAAATGATATTTCAATTAATTATTATAATTGTATATAACATTACACAATCCTTCTCTATTGAAGGGTCATAATTAGTGCTACATGGTCCCATCCATCCATTATCAGGGTCGCAGTGAGTCCCCTACTCCTCCCACCAGGCACAGGGCAGGGCATTACACCATCTTTATTGTCATGTGGTCAAAATACTTAATTATTTAATAGTGATTACTTGCATAATCACTTGCCTCATGAAATTTGACACTTTAATGTGATTGCACATTTTACCTCCACATGTAACCCGTCCATGTGGTGAAACACACACTTTAGTGAACACACTAAGCTGTGAGATCATGTACCCAAGGTCATGGGCAGCCCTATCCATGGCGCCCGGGGAGCAGTTGTGGGTTTGGTGCCTTGCTCAAGGGCACTTCCGTCCTAACCTGCCTGAGGATTGAACTGACAACCTTCTGTTCACAAGACCAGATCCTTAACCACCAGGCCATGGCTGCCCCATATAAAATCTCTGTTGCCACTGATGGGATCCAAACCCAGGTCCCCTAAGAGACTGCAGCCTTAACCCAATGCTTTAGACCACTCAGCCATGTTACCTCCCACTTGACCACACTACCTCAGTTTTGTACTGGTTGATATATATATATATATATGTATAATTTTTGCTAATTTTCTCCCCTTCCCAATGTAGTAGTAGCCAATTAACTCATCCCATCCACTAGGGGGCTCTCCCCATCACTTTGTACTGTCTCTGACTCTAGGAGAGTGAAGACAAGCACAAGCCTCCTCTGTTGTGTGTGATACAGGCACCGCCTCTTTTCTAACTACCGCTGATACACCGTCACTGGGGAGCCAACGCGCTCAGAGGAAAGCTCAGGATTCCCAGCTCTGAATGGACCAATCAGGAGACACCTGAGCCAGCAGACATTGCAATGTGAGAGTGATAGAGAGCGAGAGAGCACCATCTACCCTATCTTTTGCTCTCTTGGGCCCCGACTGTTGATGGTAAACAGCATGACCGGGATTCAAACTCACGATCCTCTGGTCATAGTGTCAGCGTCTTAACCTGCTGAGCCACTCGGGGCCCATATATTAAAAAAATTTTTTATAGATTTTTTAAGAAGTTTACCACACCATCACTTGTTTACATTAGCAACTGAGATGCAGTTCCACCCTCCAGTGGATGTCATTTAATCTGCGCCGCTCCTTTAAGAGCATTCTTGCTGCGTTCAGACTGTGTGCAGTGAAGGTGGTCTAACAAGGTTGTGACCTAATAAAGATGCATAGATTTGTACTCGGTTAGTGTCTGAAACTCATTTAGAAGCACATAACACATCGTTTGTGCTATCTCTGTTTAAAGAGAAGAATAATCAGCTCTGAATGAGCTCAAACAGTCGCAGTGCCGTTTTCTTTTTCAATTAACTTTGATAAGTCTGGTCATAAACATGTCATCTAACATCATCTGCTTAAAAGCAAAAGACAAGCACATGTCACTTCCCCCCAGTCACTTATCACACTGTTGACAAATGGCTGCTGATGAACACACCCGATGTTTGTCTGTGATGGTCTCGTGTCTCCTTTGTGAAAATTATGACACGTTTTTTCCGAGTTCTTAAACTTGTTTTGATCTCCGGCTCACAGTCCCTCATCAGCTTTGCCACTTCAAGTCGAGGCATCTGCTCTGCGGAAGATTGGACAGGAGATGGGAATGTGTATTGTGGCTACATTCAAAGGTCCTGAAAGCGCAGCACCTCAGATCAGACAACACACACATTCAGCTCCAGACATTACTGCTCTGATCAAAAACAGCAAAAAGGAAAACGGCACAATCTCTTTGTTTCTCCTAAAAGATGGTGTTCAAACCTTATAGGCCTACATTTCATTTGTGTGAATGTCATCGGTGAAATCCAAACAAACGGAAAACGGCCTCCGCTCCCTCACATCTGCACAAACATCTTAAACACGCATGCTTTCGTTCAGACATCTTCTTAGAGAGATAGCACGTGAAAACAACCCTGCAGGATATTTAAGAATAGTTCTTCACTGGCCTAAAGTCAGGGCACGTGTCAATCAAATGTACTTGCAGATTGCATCCTGGGAATTGTAGTTTTGGTTTAGGTCAACGCAATCTTTTATTTCAAGTGAAAAAGATTCAAACATGATAAAACCCACAAATGTTGCTGCCCCAGATCATCTTCTGTGCTAGAAGGTGAGGTTGGAAAATGTCACCATTTTTAGCTTAGATTTGTTGTCTCCAACAACTTGTTGAGGGTGAGTTTATAGACTTTAGTACAACTGTTCACTCTCCTCAACATACATCTACAGAT